>JANHFX010009737.1:70496-99940 GCA_027560015.1 Chloroceryle amazona | reverse complement strand
CCCCGTGGAGCTGTGGTGCTGAGGGCCAGGGGTCAGTGGTGCCCTGGCAGTGCTGGGGGAATGGGTGGACTCCATGAGCTGAAAGGGCTCTGCCAACCTGAAGGATTCAATGATTGTAAAGCAATACAGACATGTAATAAGATTTTTCCAAAGTCTATGACATTCTGCTTTGCTTTCCAGACGTGTAAGTGCCTGAAATTAAAAAAGCTTGTTGAATAATTTTAAAAAAAGTGTTATTTGTACCAAACATTAAACCTTATTTATGTGTTGCTCTGGCAGGGAGCTGGTCTGACGAGAATGTAAGCGGTGTGTTGGCTTATTGTCAGAAGGAAGCTTTCTCCAGGTGTTTTACTGGGTACAGTGCTGTCCTTCCTGAGGCTGGTAATGCTGGGACAGATGTGGCTGGAGTTGGTGGTGGTGTCTGGAGAAGCCAGCCGGGAGCGACAGCCCTTACATCAGAAGGGAGTCAGACGTCTTGCAGACTCCCTCTGAACAGAACACAATTAGCAGATGGCCTGAAATGAAACTAGGGTTCTACGTGCCCAGACCAAATCTATGTGTCTGCAGCATCCCTCCTAATTACAGAAAAAGGAGTGTTCTCCATCAGTGTGCTACTCGGATAAAGTATGCAAAAAAACCCAAAGGGGTGGGTGGGCAAAGCTCTTGTGCAATGTCTGTTCTTTCCTCCATTGCTCAAAAATGCTTACCAGGCTGAGGGGAAGGAAACCAAACCCCAGCTTCTCTCTTGATGGTGCCAGTCTTGCAGAAAAACCCACCAGCCGTGTCCAGGCAGGAGGAGCTGCAGAGCCCAGCGTGGCACTAACCCCAGCCCGCGGCTGGGGAAGTCCTGTCGTGATACAGGAAAGAATCAGCTTGTGTTAGGGGTCAGGAAAGGAGGGTGACGAGCTCTCACTGAGGACGCCTGGCAGAGGGAGAGCTCTGCTACACGTGCTGAAGTGGTTCAAAGTTGCCATGGCACTGAAAATGGGGGAAAGGCGCCTGATCTGGGAAATGTGGGAAGAGGAGCGGACGTGTCTGTTTTCCCACACACCCACTGCTTTCTGTGGGCTGTCAGGAGGCCCTGGTGCTCTGTCCCGTGCAGGCTCTGGTGATACATGACTAAGCTGGTGGAGTTGCAGAGGTCACTTTCTTGGCCTAGAGCACAGCGGGCAGTGTCCTGTGCGTGGAGCCATCGCTGCTGTGTCCCACAGGGCCCAGGTAAGGCTTAGCTGCCTCTTGGTGTGGAGCACAATGTGCTGAGAGCATTTGTTCCAACAGACCATGAAAGACCATCTTCAAGAGACATGCTCTGAGAACCTGTACTCTGCTCCCTTCTCTCCCTTCTTTCACCCCTTGAGTAACTAAAATCCCATTTTCTTGTACACCAGTTAGGCTGGGAAATTGAGAGAAAGAATATCCTGTTGCCAGATGCTCTTTTTTTATTCTAACACAGTTGTTTATCTCCTCACTTGATAAAGTTAAAATAAACAGTCTCTGGGGTGAATTACAGGCGTCAAAATTGGATTGGCATACAAACTGTAGAGCAGTTGGTGGTTGGGAGTCTGGGGAAAAAGAAACAGCAGGTTTTAGCTAGAGGGGACAACAGCTTTATTTCCCTCTTGGTCCTTGACAACTAAGCAGATGTCCTACAATTATTGTTTTACCTTCTGGTAATACAGTGCCTTTTCCTATCCTCCCAGGTACGCGACTGGCTCTTGTGCAGATGTGCAGGTACATCTCCTCCCCGGTTCAAAGCCATCTTAGCGCACCGCTAGCTCCACCTATTGCTGGTTACTCGCTGGCTGAGATGCAGGCAAATGCTCGTTTCTCCCTCTCAACTTCCTAGGATGCCTAATTCCAGTCCCATTTATGTGGGTCCAGCTGATGGTCTGCTGGGCACCCTGCACGGACTTTTTCACACCTTGGTAAGTCTGAAAGTATTTATAAGAAGACTGTGAGAAAGAGTGTCAAGTTCAATGGTTTTTGAAGGTTCTGGGCAATATCTAAAGGAGTTCCTGCATGGTCTGATACGGCAAATGGTCTGTTCAGCTGTCTCTGTTGAGCATGAGGAAGGTCACCTTTGTACTGCCTGAAACACCCTCTCTGAAAACACAGGGCTACGTACTTCCAGGGCTTACCTTCACTGGGCAGGATGGACTGTGCTGGAGCCTAACGAATGCAAACTTTTATCTTTATTGGGTTTTGGGTTTTGTGGGATGTTTTTTTAATCAGTCTTGAAGTCTGTTTCCAGCCTTAACAAAGCTTCAATCCAGGTTTATCATCCTACAAGGCATCTGAGAGGGAAGTGAAATAGCACTCCAGGTACATTTTTGAAAACTGCTTTGGCATCCAAGCAATGTCAGTGTTTTTCCCAACAGGTGGGTGCTGAGGCTGAGGTCTGGGTCTGTACAGCACGTGTCTACATGTCGTGAGTAAACTCCAGGTATTTTGGTGTCTGCATTTATACCCTGCCTGGTTTCCCAGTTCTCTGCGTGAGTGCCAAATGACATCTTCAATTCTTGGACCTTATTTAAAAAGACATTGGGTAACTGGGAATGTTTAACAAAATCTTCAGAACAAGTTTACTCTCTGAAGCTTGCACTTGCTCTTGCAGTGTGAAAGACAACCATGCTGTTTCTCCAGGGTAACGAGTATAAATCATCAGGCAGCTCTTTGCTCTCTAGAATAAGGGAGCTGTGAAAAGTAAAGTCTGGGCAGATGAGGGTTTGATCCTGTAGAGACAGGAGTGGTTTTATGTAACGGGATCGAGTGATGGGCAGAAGGTTTCCATTGTTCCAACACTCTGATGGAATTACTGGGCACCTAAACCTGGTTGAAGGTTTCCAAAGGACAGCCAGACAACCCTGGCAGCCACAGTCAGCCCAAGAGCTGCACATGCTGAGACAGTCTGGAGCGTGCTGTAGTGCACCAGTGAATCCTGCAGCACTGTCAGGTGAAAGCCAGCAGGGATACCAGGATAGCACTGGTGGGAGCATGTAGCCCAGTAGCTTGTGGCCATGGGACTGGTGCCTACAACCGTTCAATCACGTGTCAAATCACGTGTCAAATCACCCCAGCGCATGCACACGAAGTGACAGTCAAGGAGAGAAACACAAGAACTGCTTCCTTGTGCTGTATCACTTGATCTGACGGCCCTTAACTCAGTGTCTGTCTGCAGAGCTCTGGGGAGAATAGACTGGGACCCTGTACCACCCAGCCCTGCATGGGACTGGTTTTTGTTAGAGCTGGCCGGTTGTCTAGAGGCTGAAAGCACGTGCTGTAGTTGCACCTGAACCCGTCATGGCTGCGTCTCGTGCCTGTTCCCACAAACACTCGCTAGTTCTCAAACTAACCAGCAACTCCTGTAATGTCCCAGGGTGAACTTGTGCTCGGAGTGGAGCCAGGCAGAGAGAATCACTGAACTGGAGAATAAATGCACCATGTGTCTCTCCCGTTCAGAGCCACTCTAATTTCAAACATCTTGCCTCAACAACGATCTGTTAACAAACTGCAGGCCAAGAATCTGTCAGAAGAATTTAAATACAATTCTGACAAGATCAGAACTAGATAGACTAAAACTTTACCAACCTGTGGCTAAACCAAAGTTAACTGAGCAAGTACTTGCCTGGGTCTGGCCAGAACATGATCTCTCAGGGATCTTCTGTGTTGTGCAACTGCAGCTTCCAGGAGCAGGAGAATTATTCGAAGTGTTCAAAGTCATTACAGGAAATAGAGAGGTGACCTGAGTCCAAGAAGGTGTCTTCATACTTCAAAAACTGAAAGAGGTTGAACCTGGGAGCAGAAAAGTGATGCATCCAAGGGGATGATGAACTGAAATGTGAAGCAAGTTCCCAAGAGTTTCTGAAAGCACTGTTTTCTGAATGGGAAAAAGTTGCTGGCAGAGGTGTAGATGTATGAACAGACTCTCTCTCCCCAGGGGGGACACACATGAGCTACCCAGGGAGCCCTTCGCTTGCTTTCAGCTAAATGCTGTGGGGCTAGAAACTCCAGAAAGCCCGACACTGATCCCGCGCTACTTTCTAGCATTATGCTACTGAAATCATTATGCTACTGTCTGTCACTTGTCAATACCGTTCAGAAGAAGTGCCTGGATTTCTGGTGTTCTGTTGACAATTGCAAAAGTCCTTCTGTTAGTAGCATTGGAATCAAGTTTTCAGCTTTATTTAGGTTCTGGCAGAACAAGCTGGCAAAACTACACAAGTTGGAAGAGGAGGAAGAGTTTCAGGTATGAAGAGGTTTCCGTGCTGCTCTCCCGTGCGTTATTGGAGGCACGTTATCGATGCTGCATGGTGGGGGAGAGTGCAGAACGACAGGGAAACCTCCTTGCAGCTGGCTGTGCTGGTCTGACCGAAACATTGCTCCAAAACTACGGAGGCGCCCAAGGCTTGGCCAGACACAAGGAGCTTCCTCTTCCTCAACAGTGGTGCCCCTGTGAGTTGATGTGGAGCTGCTTATGCCGGTTGTTTGTAGACCCTGCCTCCTTGTCTTGTGACTGACGTGATTAAATCCAGTGAAGAGATGGTTTCTCTATTGCCAGCTTCCTGCAGCAAAAACTTGGGCCATCTGCTTAATGGTCTGTCACGTTTCTGGTGGCGTGGTGCTGCCATCCTGGCTGGAGCTCTGCTGTTGTGCAGCAGTCACGTATGGAAAGCTTTACCCTTTAATGTGAAAAATGGGAAAGACAGATGCAATCTGGGTCTAATATTGCTCTTGTACTTTTTCCTCTCATCTCACATAAGCTCTCTTGCTGCTGCCTTTCCTCACTCCATCTGAGCACCAGAGGCCCTCTTTTTACCTGATAAAGCAGGCACAGAGTCGCTGTCCCCCGAAGCGAGCTCCCTGCCTCAGGGCTGTTCCTCAGGATCTCCAGAGGATATAAATCATCTCTCCGAGATGCCTGTCAGTCGGAACCTGCGCGTATCGGCTGGTCCCGTTGCTTCAGCACGCACCGCGCAGGAGTACCGGTGTGCAGGCTTTGTGCTGGCTGTGATCACAGGTTAGAGTAGATGCATGGTGGGTGTCTGGTTAGACAAGCAAACCCCCTTTATTAGAACACCGTGGAGAAAGGATACTAGAGAGATTTAGTGCTTCCAAAAGGATCAGTACTATGTGTTCTCTGTTGCTCGTAGGAGGATAGGAGATTTAGGAGTAGTTAGGAGCTTGAGAAAAAAAACAAAGATGAATAATAAGGGCAGGTCTTATTTTTTTCTATTAGAAGTTCCTGGTCTACACAGATCTGTTATAAATGATGGCACTAAATAACCAGCCATGCCCAAGCTCCCCTGAAAGGCGGCTGATGCCCTCCTGTGCAGGGACACAGTTGTGTCTGTTCCTCCAGACAATACACCTGTCACTGGCAAAGAGAGGGCTGGCAATTAGCAGGGGAGGCTCTGTGCTCTGCTTTCATCTCAGACAATAAGAAGGGCCTGGAAGAGTGAGATTAAGGCTGGCATGTCTGCAAGAGATTGACGAAACAAACCTCGCTGAGACTTGGGGGCATTTAAGAAGCAAAACCAACAGAGCAAAACCCCTGGTTAAATCTAACTCTACAAGCAAGTCTAGAAAGCAAGATAGCACTGGAATAGGATCATTGACCTTAGAAATCTATGCCTGGGGTTGTGGAGGAAAGACTTTCTTCTCAGCTGAGATGTCTTGCAGTTGTCTGCGGTGTATCATAGGAAATAAACACCGAGCGGGGCTCTGCGCACTAAGGCTGCAGTGGGACGTCTGCGTTGCTGAGCCAGGACTAGGACTAAGCACCAGCATCCACAGAATAAATTCTTTTACCCAGCTAATGCAAGTTCTAAGCCCTGGGCAATACTCCAGACTCAACACTCTGAATGTTTAAAAGTCTCCTAAATTATTAACCCTACAAAGGTCCTGAAAGCAGTGCAGCAACACAAGTACTCTCAGCTGCCTCTTGTGACCAGTACTGAAACTGGAAGGAGTTGACTGCTCAGCCATTGTGGAGAGAGCTCTTAGAATAAACTGACATGGTCAGTAAGTCTCAGACATTTTTTTTTCTGCTGGTGCAGGAGTTCTGCCAACGTGCAGGTGTTGGGAAAGCCACAGAGGGAAATTAGGAAAATCTCTTCCTTGCTGTCAGCTGGATCTCCCCAGGCCTATAGCTCAGGATTGCTGTACGCCACAAAGCAGTGTCCACTGTGTGTCTGCAGCACTCCATCCCACGCTGTACTTTCAGCAGCACACAAAATAGGGCGAGGAGACACCGATCTTCACTGCAGAACTCTTGCACAGCTTCCTGTGCACAGGCTGTTGAGGTGACTCGTGTGCCGGCGGCTGGGCACGTTGCTGCTGACAGGGGCACGGCAGGGTGAGGGCTGCAGGTGAACTGTGGTTTGCTGCACGAGGAGGTGAGCAGGTTCAGCCAGGCTCTTGAGACCTACACGCTTGGGTCTCTCTGTCCCCTTGGGGAGGTGTTGCTCTTCCTGTCTGTGAACTTGTGCCCTCTCCTCTCAGCTTCCTGGGGGACGTATCCCTGATGAACCAGATTCTTGATGTGAAGCCTGTAGCATCTGTAAGTTGGGTCGACCCTGTTGTGACAGACTTGAAAGGAAAGGAGGAGAGGAATTGAGAGAACTATACAAGTCATGGCATTGCCAAAGATGCGGGTGTCTGGCCATAAAAACAAATCAGCACAGACCTTTAGTGTACAGAATAAGGCTGCTTGTTTGGAAACCTGAAGAATTAGTGTGAACACGTGTCCTCTGCGTCCCTCTCCTGCAGCGCTGCGGATGTGAAATTCCATCCACAATCCAAAGTCCAGAAAGCAAATAGTGCTGCAGCTGGCTCGGCCAGTCGGTGCTCGCAGTGTAGCTCCAGACCAGCCTTTTAGATGATGTGCGCGTGGAGGTTACGTGGCGATGCTGTGACTTTGTCCAGAGGAGGTGGAAGAGTTAGTTGTCTAGATTTTTCCAGGCACTGCTGCCTCTGGTCCATGTGAGACTGACAATATGTGTTAACAGCTTGCTTGGAGTGGCAGACTGGGATGTCCTGGACTGACGTCTGTCAGCTGGAACCACGGGAAGCTGTGTGATGACCGGATCACTGCAATGCAGTGTTAATTGCTTCCTGTGTACTGATGAATTTTCTCTTAGGAGAGCTGGCCTGGAGGCCCTGTAGGGGCACAAGCCAGCAGCCTTTCAGCCAGCTGGAGCTCATGGGACAGCAGCAACCTCACGTTTCTCTTTGCACATGGGAATCTCAGGGATGTGGGAAGGAAAAGGAGAGGAGCTTTACCATGGAAGTGTCTGGTCCAGGGCTGTGTTAAATATACAGGCTGAGAACACGCGCAGAAGTCCGTTAGTCCTGTTCCTGTTCCAGTGGTGAACTGTCTGTTCTCAGCCCTAAGTCTGCCACAGACTTTTATTTGTGGAAGTTACAGACCACCCGTTTGCATGAGCAAAGGTGGATGGCATTTGATGGGAGGCCTTGCTGGTGGAACTGGAAAGCAGAAGCATTTTGGCCCTGCAGAAGCAGCTTGGAGTCTTGGTTTGTGCATGTGAGAGACATCTGGGCTCTGTCTATGCTCATAAAGGAAGTGTCTGATTTAAAAGCCCCTTTTCAAGTGCTCGGCATTAGCCAAGAGAGAAGCAGCAACTGCTTCATTCCTCTTTTTGAATAATAAGCAGTCAAACAGTCAAAGATGGTTTATTAGGCTGGAGACTTTGTGCTTTTAGTTCCTCTCAAATGCTCCGACAGAAGCATCCCTTGCAGCAGCAGAGAGAGAAACATCCATATGCAGATAAATAAGGCTACTACGGAAGCTTTGAACTGCAGAAGCAGCGCTGGTATCAGTGTGAGGCATCAGCACCGAGGAGCAGCTTTTGAAATTTTCAGATGTGTGAAAGTGTAAAATAGTTGGAGAAACGGCAGCGTGTGACATACTTTCACAGCCCCTGTCCTGGGGGAGGAGGTAAGTCTGCATCTCTTCTACCCATGCCTCCAATGTCAACACTTGGCAAGCCCTGTCTCGGCTCAGAACCGAATCTAATTCAAACAAAGTTTGGGTGACATTAAGCTCCGTGAGGAGGCTGGGTCAGAGAGAGGGTCAGCTTTGTGCAGTAAAAAGTGGGAAAAAACAAATGCTGGAGTGGAATAACATCTACAGTTAGGTTAGGGAAATGGTATTTTGAAGGATAACTCTGCGAGGGACGGGCTTGCGACACGACCTGGTGATGATCTGTGACACACGCAGCGCTTTGTTCCATTTTTCAGTGCATCTTGCTTACATACATGGCTTTCTACTCCACTTGGCAAATATTTGATTTATAAAGATTAACATGTTGCAAGACCACGTGCTGGGAAGCTCTTCCAAGGGTTGTGTGAAAGATGTGCCTCGAGGGTGGCAGATCGGAGTGTGCTGCCTGGTAAGGACAATGCTTCTGAAAATGCACCTGAACTGATTTTTTAAATTGACTGCATGTAAACAGAGCTGCAACCTATTTAAACACAAGCTAACCCAGAGTGACAGCATCACCCAAACCAAGCAGCACTGTTTGCCCTTTGCTCAGCCGCTTATTAGAGAGATTTATAGACATTAAAAGTACGTTGGGATTTGACCATCTAACTGTCCCAAGGTCATATGTCTGCTTGCCAAGGTCTTCTTGCACTGGATGGACACCTCTTAACTCTAAGGACTCTGTTATTTCTAATTTGGTTTGAGCCGTATGAATGGAGGCTGCCTGCAGAACTGCGCTTGCCTTGAGGAGACAGCTGACTGGCTGGAATGGTGGCTTTGTGGCGTTAGTGCCAACGCAGTGATGAATTACCGGCACTGGTGGCGACGACTCTGCTGCCATGGCAGGGAGCAAACGGATGGCAGTGCCCATGTGCAGGAAATCCTACAGACAGCTGAGAGGTCCAAAGGGAGCATCCAGCAGGCCAGGTGTTGGACCTCACTTTCTGGACTTGCTCAGCAGCCTGGGAGCATGCGCTCTTTGGGACCTTTTGGGTGTGATTTTAGGCGAAGGGATGAAGAGGTGTCAATTATTAGCTTCCACTCGCTGGCTGTGACCTCTGAAGTGCCAACAAAGAGTTCTTGCCAGAGTCTCTGGAGCCATCCTTGGTGGCATCAAAAGCATTTGAAAGTCCACTGTGTAATTATGGAAGTCGGTTCAAATTTAAATCCAAAGAACTTGTGTGAGGTTGGAAACTCAGGTGGCATTCCGTGAGCATGGGAAACTTCTCTTCACCTCTCTGTATATGCACAGAGGATGGTTTATTTGCATGGCTACAGAAAAGAGGAGGGATGCTGGAGGCTGTGGGCTGGATTCTATTTCTAATGCTCCCAGAAAACTGTATTTAGTGCTATTACAAAAGGTGTTTAATTCTAAGACATAGGCATAAAGAAAATAGTTTGCTATCTGCTGTGGAGCTCTGACTCTTAGGAAACCTAATCCAGCTGTAAGTTTGAAAAACACTTTGCACTTTTCCACTAAGATCTTTAGGGTCAACTTGAGCTCTGCCTCATACCCTTTACCCCCCTCCATCACCAAGGGAGGTAGGATCCAGTGCTGGCCTAACAGCAGCGAGCAGCAGAGCCTCTCCCAGCCCTGCCATGCTGCTCCGCAAGCCTTTGGCACTCTGTGCCATCAGCCCATGAGTGCCAGGTTGCTTCCCAACTGGTCACTAAGCAGCCCAGAGCAGCTGCCTCTAAGGTCCATTCTTCTATGAGAGATTTATTGCAGCGAGCAGAGTCGCTGGGATGTGGTAATTGCCTTCATTCCCAGATGAAGACCCTGAAGAACAAAAGCCAGTTGCCCGTGAATCCATGGTGTGATTCAAGCATTCACTTGGAGGGGCAGTGGGAACTGTGTGCCTGTTGCTGTAGTAAAAGTGAGAGGGCATTAACCAAAGAGCAGCTCTGTCCTGGGGTGGGGAGCCGTGCTGGCCCACCAAGGTGGCCTGGGCCCTCCAGCCTTCAGGTCCTCCCTGGGGTAGCCGGGGGCCCAGGCTTGAGGAGACGCCAGAGCACTAAAGCCGCTTGGCAAGGGAATCGCACCAGGGACGCGCTGGAGGTGCCCTGCAGAGCTGCTGCCGGTTTGACTCTGCCTTCCAGCCCTGCCCCTGCTCATTGGATCTGCCTGGGTCTTTTGTTTGTCCTTTAAGACATCTCTCCCAGAGCTGACCTTCTTCACCTACACTCCTGAGCACGAGTGTCTCTACTGTGAGGCACCCTGGGAGCTCCCCCAGCGCCTGATTTTTGTGCCAGGACCATGTGCCAGATTTCCTGGGAAGCTTTATCGGGGACTTGCATGGAGAAGTGACCACCTGGGAAGAAGATCCCCTGCGCTGCTAGCACAGCAGCGGGCAGGACTGTGAGTGTCGGGGCGAGGGCGGCGGGAGTGGGGTGTGCTGGAGGAGCCTTCCCGGGATGGGGATGCGGGGTGGGGAAAATGTTGGAGATTAAAATGTTGAAATGCTGGAGAAAAGATCAACCCATTTGGTCCAGCGATTAAGAACTTCCTCTGACATAAAAACTATGTTTCTAAATGAGTGCTGCAATGATTTTCATTACCATTTAACAATGAAATAAGGTTTATCTGTAGTTCAATAAATCATCAGAATAAGCATATTCTCAATTCATAAAGTAGTTTTCATTTAGAATGGGCCTGTACTGGTAGATCTTTTGTTCATTTGTTCTAACAGGTTATTTCTAGTTAGGAAAGGCATGAGAGGTGCAGGAGCTACAGGATCTCAGGAGAAATTTCTTCAGGTTAGAATTATAAATGGGGTTAGATGCTTAGCACTTTGAGTGCCTAAATTGAGTGCTTTGGCATTGTTGAAAGCATCAAAGATCCAAACTGGTCTTTAACATCCAAAGACATCCACAGTCCCATTGAGGGTACCTGGAACCATGCAGCTAGCACCCTTTTGGGCTTTTTGATCAGGTGTCCTCTTTGTTTTCTCTGTGATCTTCTGTAGCCTAATTTAGCAGTTGTTAATCTTTACATCTAAAGCTACTAGGAACAAAGTACTCAAGATCTTTGGAGGGTGAACGGATAAATGACTGTACAGGCCTGGTGGGCTTGAAGAGACTCAGGTTTGAAACTGTACTCAGAAACTCAACCCTGGGTCTTGCTACTCTTGGTGGAGGAATGCTACTGACGGTCTCATGACAAATCTCACTTGCTGAACCTATTTTACTTCTTGAATCATGGTCTTGAATCATCCTTTCCCAGCCATTTACTTTTCCTTCCTCCCTGGCCTGGAAAATAATTTTCTGGTGAAGTGTAATTGCTTCAGCAGAGCTTTAGAAATCCTTGCCTGGGAATGCTTAATAGATTAGTGATAGGAGACCCCTTAAACACCCAATGTTTTGTTCTAACCTGGGTGTAGCAAAGGCTTGTTTACAAGTCTCTCATTGCTATAGTTCATGGCTCTAAGCTATTAGCGAAAATGGAATAGTCTTTCTGTGATACATGTTTCCAAAAAGTAGGTCTGTTGAAAGTAACTGGGAGACTGGGCCTGCAAGGAAAGTGGGGCAAGGCTGTTGTTTGGAGTATAGGCTTGAGTTAAATCGCTGAATACATCATGACATCACAAACTAGGTGGTTTAGTCCATGGGTTCATGAGGGGTCTGAGTCATTTACTGTTAGGCAGGTCTAAAGATCTAAGTGGCTGCACTCTGTCAGAGTGAAGGACAGATCTATAACAGGGTGTTTCAGGCTCCTGTGTTGCTCTGGGTGTTGTGTTTATAAGCCTAAGGACTAAGGGTACTTTTTGAAATGCTATATCCCACTCCCTCCCATGTTCTTCAGTGCTTTCATGCCATTACTCCTGATTTATGACTGTATAAATAACAAGCGAACCAGACTTGTTGCAGATCTCTCCATCTTTCCCATAGAAAATTTCAGCAGTGGGTTTTTTTTTGTTTTGTTTTGTCTTTTTTTTTTTTGTTTTGTTTTTGTTTTTGTGTTTTTTTTTTTGTTTGTTTGTGGTTTTTTGTTTGTTTGTTTGTGGTTTGGTTTGATTTTTTTTCTTTTTTCATATATGCATAGAAACGTGACAAGTGACAAGTCATCTGTATCCTTGTATCTGCAACTGGATAGAGCAACCTCTGTGTGAGCGGTGTGTCAAAGTTATTATCTGTTGGAGGGCAAGTGTGAGATTTGATGGGGAAAACCCTCCCCAAATACCTGACATCAGATTCTGCTCATGCAAGACAATGGTGCTTTAAAATAAAATAAAATAAAATAATTATTTTTACATAATTATTTTCAGAAGTGAGTCCTTGGGATTTGAGCCTTCTGAGGCAAGACTTCCTTCCTGCTTCAACTCTTAGTTGATACTGTCTAGTGACAGTGTAACCAAAGTAACTACAGAGATGGAGTCCTTTCCGCTTTTTGCCTGACACTTATGGTTTATTACATCTTGAAAAAGGTGGTGAGATCATCACTACAAGTTGTTATCTTGTTTATGATGATAGAAAGAGTGTAACTCATCAGCAAGGCGAAACTCTTAAATGTCTTGAAAGAGCACTGCAGATAGCAGTTGTCCCTGTGCACGTACAAAGTTTAGCCAAGTTTCAGTGTTCTTGGTATCCATACTGTGCTTGCTTATAGCTCCTCCTCATTTCCCTCACTCTGCTCAGACTCTGTTGTTGCTGCATTCTTTGTGCATGCTCAGATACTGGCAGACTCACAGGACCTTTTGCAGCTTTTCGTTATGTTTTCTTTGATGCATGCAAAGCCAAGAATTTGTGTTTTTGTTAGGTCTTCCAGTTGGTATAAAATAAATTGAATTAAGCAAGCCATTACCACCAGCTTCTTATCAAAATATACCAAACATTTTGCACAACATGACTACAGTTTTATATACTAAATTCTTAATAAGAAATAGCTTTTCTAGATAGCAGTAAAGCTTTCATTTTATTGATTCTTTTTGATTTACTTCTGTAGTCATCAGGAAAAGCATCTACTTCTGTTCTAACTCAGCATACCACCAAGCATTCTGAGGAATTGGTTGTGGAGTTCAGCATAAATATGAATGTTTGACTAACAATGCAAAGCTCTGGCTATTAAAGAGCTGTCTGAGCCCTGTTCCTGATATTGAGAGCAACCACATCATGTGCAGATACTACAGAATCAGGCTTTGATTTTTCTATTTCAAGTCAGATCTACATCTTGGAAAATTACCACTGAAATGTAGGGACAATTGTGAGAACTCAGAATTTCTGATATTGGGTTGATTTTAGTCAGATAGTTTAGGTGACAAGGAATAAAAAAAACAGCACTGCAACTTAAATTTTCCTGTTTGCCTGCCTTATGGATATGTCTACGACCCCTGCTTTTCTGCATCCCTTTACAAATATAACGACTGCCTATTTGAATAGTTCATTTGGAATCTACTCTGAAAATCAGGAAATGAGCACAGAAAGATTTTTTTCTTGATCAGACAAAATCACAATCTGTGATATTTCTGGAAGGTGCCTGCAAGTCTGAACACTTTACAGTTTCTTTCAGTCACTGCTATTTGCAGCTTCAGAGAACACCCTTATGAAAAGGTAATTATTAAATTTTTTAGAATGGTTCCATAAGATACATGGATAGTCCTTCAGGCTAGCTTTCCACTGATCTGGGACACATGGTTTGAAATACAGGGTATTGCAAGTCATAGATGGATGGAGTAACTCATAATCTCATACTCCTCACTTAATTTAGAGAAGAGGGATGTCTCTGTGGTGTGTCCCTGGACAGTTGATTGGATTTCAGTTCCCCTTTTCAGTACAAAGTTAATATTTTCCTTTGGGAAATTTCTGTACAGCAGCAGGGATCACACAGCCTTGGTGTTCGCCAGGGTGCTCTGTATGAATCTTATATGCTGTGTTCACAAACTTTAAACTTCTGTTAACATATTTCATCCAGAACACAGGATTTGAATTTTGCCTTGTCACCTTCTTGTTTACGTGGTGTTTTATCTCCTCTGGTTATTCATTCTATTTTTCTCTTTAAGACTGAATTTTCCTACAGCAGTTCTGTCAAGTCTCAGATTGTTGAACTGATTGTTGAACTCATATTGTAAAACTGATTGTTGTGCTCAAACTTATTAAAAACTATGAGCTACAAGAAAGAGGCATTAACTGAGAAGAAGTAGCAACAATAATTCAATAATTTCTTTTTTTTTTTTTTTTTTTTCCTACTTGTATGTAGTTTGTCTTGTTTCATCTTGAAGGAAACTGAATGAGTTTTTAACAAGAAGAGCAACAATAAGAGCTCCAGACCTTTACTTTCCTCTCCAGAAGAGACACTGGTTACCATCTTTAGTATCATTTAAAAGCTTCCAGGAGTGGTCTTACTTTACAAAGCTTCTCTTCAGATAGAGAAAAAATGAGATATCTGTGAATACTTTACAATTCAAGTGTTGTTAACAAACTCTTCAAGAAATGTTGGTAAAGATTTCTATTACTGGCTGTTGCTTTAAAGTCCCCCCCACTCAAAATATTGGATGATGTTTAATTTTTTAGTTCTATAAAGTAGGAGGGTCACATTATTATTTTTCAGTCCCTGAGAATTATTCTTCCATTAAAATAAGTACAAAATTGTTCAAGCTTGAGATACCACATAGGCATCTCTTTGGAGGCTGTATCCTACTTTGTTGATGTACTTCCACTATATTAATGGGGCTATTCATGTCAGTGAAACAAGCAACGTTTGGCCTCTGGTAATGAAATGAACATTAATTACATACATGAGACTTTACTCAGTAGAATTATCTTACTGCTTTACTTCTTTTTCTTATTATGAATTCCTCCTCATATTTAATAACTTGAAGCATTTGAAAAATAAACTGTAATATACTGGCAATAAAGGATAAATGGATAATGATTTAATTATCTGGTGTCATAAAGCCAAGTTTTCAATTATCATGTATGAACATCTTTGGCTCATTTCTAACAACTGTGAATCTTAGCCAATAATCATATATTCTGATTACTGTTCAAGTTTATCCACCACGTCCTATGACCTGATGGGGCTTATGGCTAATCTAAGAGCAATGTCTTAATAAATTAATACATTTTGATGCTACAGAGTCCTTTCTGATTATCTAGCATAACCCTTTGCATTTAACAGGCAATGGCTTGTTGGCCACTCGTACCTGTTTCAAGCCCATATTTTGTGGCAGCCACTAAGCCTCTACTTGCTCAGTCTTCTGCTGAGGAACACAGGACAAATTACCTAAACCTTGTGGCTGTGACATAGCTCCATTGCAGTCACTTTCAGTTCACACTTGGCCATGATTTAATCATGAATCAGAGCTCTATGCTCTGATTAGACAGAAAGGTGTCTGTTAGACACCCTTCATTGAACACGCTGGTAAATAACTGGTTTTTTTCATATTCTTCAGTTCATGAGGATTTCAATCTGTTCATGAAGTGGTGCAAAGCAACTATTTTTAGTGCTTCACAGAAGTGAATGGCTTCACTTACAGACCAAAAAGAAAAAAAAGGCAGAATTTTGTCCCAAGAAAGATTTTTCTACTGATGGCTTGCTTTTTTTTTTTCCTTTTTTTTTTTTTCCTCTGCCCCAGTTGTGTATAACACATGAAATCCAATTCAGAACAAGTGCTGATGGAACCTGAGAAGAGGGTGGAGTTTAGCTCTCATCCTCAAACATTTATTTGTACTGTTTCTGAAAGAATATAGCAGACAAGAAAAGCATTGACTTAGAAATTACAGGGCTCTGACTGAGTATCTGCTCAAATTGATGTGTCAGTTTGTAGATAAACAGGTATTTTTCAGTCATGCAGGAACAAGACTTCAGTCCTTAACTCAGCAGGAGCTGGGTTTACTCACTTTGGCTAGTGCCATAGTGTGGGGCACTCTTATGGCCCACCCTTGGCAAAATGGCCTGGAAAATAGGTCACTGAGATGCCCCAGTTGACCTAGTCTGCTTATGAAGCTCAGTATAAAGCAAACAGCAGCTTCAACAGCTGTGGTGTTGGTAAAATTTGCTGATGCATGAAAGACAAGGGTTTTTTCGGGGGGTTAGAAAGAGGAACTGCCCAAGGAAACAGTAAGGACCAGTGATTTGCTCTCTGGCTCAGCAGTTTATTTTTAAGTCTCTTATCGGACACTGGGAGTTCTGATTAGACAGTATCTCATACCCAATTTTAAAGGAATTCTCAGGTGGCCCATGGAAAAGGCTACAAATGGCCATAATCATTATGAGGACAGACTTGTTTTACCCTCTGCTATTTGTATTACTGTTCACTGATCTGGACCAGCATTCTCTGTGCAATCACAGCCAGCTCCAAATGCGTAAAGATAGCTCCCCTCCCTTGGAGGTTCATCATCCTGTGAACTTTATTTATTGCCAGTGAATAGTTATACCCAGGGAGATGGATCCAGCTAGGCTCTAAGACTCTGAAAGTTGTAAGAGTTAAGCAAAGGCAATGCCTAACAGAATAGTCATAGATTGCCTGCTAGTAAGCTGCCAGAGGAATTACTTTGTACGCATGGCATTGCTGTATGTGTTTTCACACTTCAGGCAAACATCAGCAGAAGGAGGAGGCTCAGGATGTGAATCAGGGAATCACTCAGACTCCAGAGAAAAGCCTCCATTTAGCATTTGGGATGAAATTCTAGGGTAGGTTTGCTGCCAGCAGAATGATATGAAGTAACACACAGTATGTTGTGTTTGTCACTCAAGTGACTGTATGCTGGAGAAACTATGATGAGCATCTTATATGAGGTGGAGCTTGCTCCAAGGAAGTACTTTCTGGTGGTCATGATGAGCTGTGAGGGAAGCTCCAAACTCTTTTCTTGCCCTACCCTCCTTGAAACTGCAATTCCAGCTTCAGCGAAGAAGTGAGTTCATCTGGGGTGGCAAAATCTATAAAATAAACAAATCTCAGGAAGGTGTGAGGGTCAGACGAGATATATGTTTTTTCATTATCTGGTAGCTAGGCGGTGATAGAGGGGTGTGTGCCTTTCTTCTTGCAAGGTGTTCCACACTCCTTGATCCTGATGTTCATCGTTTTTATTTTATGAACAGTGGATATGGCCAGGTTGTTACTTTTTTTTTTTTCCCCAGGAGTTCTAAGGCGTTTGTTAATTTCTGCATCCCCCATTCTTGATGTTCTGTTTCTGATGTAGTTTATTCCTCAATTCTTTTTCTGAAACCCCCTCCCAATATGGAAAGAAGAGATGTTTGTGAAAGCTACAGAGTAAAAAACAATTTCTCTCTTGAAATGTAGCAGATTGCAGTAAGTGTCAAGCAGTTTACAAATGTGTTTCAGGAAAAGAGGTGCTTATTCTCCAAACTTCTTTGAACCATGTAACCTTCAGCAGACACTGTAGAAGAAGTGGGTCTGTATTACTTGAACATCTGATTCTGTGTGTCAGTGCACATACTCAGCCTGGTTTCCTTCATTTCCCTCCCTGACAGGAATAAAGATAAGTTCTCTCAGTGTATGTGTTATTTAGATCTTTCACCTGTCTATTTTTTTTTCCCAGAAAATATTTTTTTTTATTTTTGCTGTTTGTCTCCCATCGTTCTGGCAAAACTGAGAATGAATTTCTGCTCTGTTATTTAAGCTTTTGATTGGTTCATTAATCCAATCAGTTCCAATATTGACCTGGGGGTGCTCAGTACTTCTAACCACGTACTTAATGTCTCATTGACTAACCAGGACTAACCAGTAAATGTGGGCAAGCAGCTGTTTTTTTGGGAGCTTATTATTGAGATGAGCATGGCATGTTTTTGAGGTTGGGACCATGTTATTCTCATATTTTCATGTTGCTTTCAGTAGGAGACTCCCAGAGCTACTAATTTCTCTGGAAGAAACTCTTTTAGTGAGAAGCCTTTTCTCTGATTTAGTCCACACTATACTGCATGTCTCTTCTAAGAGGAAAAAAAGAAAAGACTCCTCCTTTGGGAATATTCACCTCCTCCCATTTCCACAATTCCAGTTTGCGAGGGATGTTTTTTTGCTGGTAGATGGAAAATGCGGCTTTGCCTCCTCCTTCACCTTTGTCACTTCTTGTCTGCAGGAGCACTGATGAAGACAGTGTGGTTTTTATGGGGCAGAGGAAGGAGAGTTCTGCAGAGCCTTCACAGCTAAATAACACACTGTGAAAGACACTACTGTCTTGCAATTTGTCTAAGAGCCTTGACTTTTTTTACACTTCTCGTAACAGATTTTGATTTAGACTTTGTTTTAACATTTGAGCTTGCAGGGTGGGATCTTTGCTTTATTATTTGAGTTTTCATTTCTGATGTCTCACAAAAGATTATCAACACAGTTGGATGCCACAGTTATACTATAGACTACTGAGGACTGTAAATGAGGCAGAAGAGTATTGCATTCTTGGTGGGAGCTTTATCTAATGAAATGGTAAATATTTGAACACATGATATTTAAAGTTACCTTTCTCTTGCTTGCAGTGAACATTTGATTATGACTTAACTATACAGTAAACAAATTTTCTGAGTAACAGTTTATATTAAAAAACAATAGCAACTATCTTCAAGCCAAGTATTCCCAGAACACAACAATAACAGTAGTTACAAGTCAATTTTGATTTCTTCTGAAGCACTTCATCCACATGTATCAAAGGAGGTGTTCATGCTTATGAAACCCACATGCAGAAAAAGCTCATGTGCAGTCTCTACTGCATCAGTAGAGATCTCAGCCTTTTTATCAGAACTCCCTGCATGGCTTGCACTGTTTGAGGGCTTTATGAACATACTGTAAAAGCAAAGACAGGAGTTGGGTGTTTTGTAACTTCCTTCCCATCTCTGTGAGATCTTGACATTGCAGACCAAAGAAATGGAGCTTGCTGGCTTCTTAATTTTCCACCCATCTATATCCCTCAGGTACTTAAATGCTTAGTCCTAGAGGACTGGAATGCTTCCAGTCATTCATGTGTTTATTCTTACAAGCTTCTTCTCCATGTAAGGTAACTACAATTGCATAACCCTGGGGATAGAACAAGCTGAGATGCGTCATTTAAAAGGCAGAGAAAAAGGTCATGACTGAGCCTGGGGCTCCACTCACTTCTCTCTCTGTGTCCAAGGAACGTGACTGATTTAAGAGGTACAGTTATTGCACATATAGACAGAACTGAGGCCGAGGTCACGTAGGGTTGAGGGGGAGAATGATTTATAAATTCTAGCTTTCTGAACCTCCTTATTTGCATACTCACCACTAGTCTGTGTTTGTT
The DNA here is from genome assembly GCA_027560015.1 of Chloroceryle amazona. Classification (NCBI taxonomy): domain Eukaryota; kingdom Metazoa; phylum Chordata; class Aves; order Coraciiformes; family Cerylidae; genus Chloroceryle; species Chloroceryle amazona. The sequence continues at coordinate 80,730 of JANHFX010009737.1, read as the reverse complement.
AGTTTTTGTTTTTGTTTTGGTTTTGTTTGTTTGGTGTTTTGTTGTTGTTTTGGGTGGGGTTTTTTTGCCAGAACCCCACTGAAGTGAGTAACATTTTAGTTACCTTGATATTTCCTACAGCTAAATTCATACAACACCATGTCTTTCCCAGCACAGACTATGCTCCTGTAGCTCCAGAGCCTCCAGCTTGTCTGGAGCATCCTCTGTTATGTGGCTGTATTGCACTACATTTTTTTTCTTTTATCCTTTTTGAAAGCATAGTTCATATTAATTCTTTGCATGCAGAACATGACTTACTTGAAAGCACTGGTGCTTTAATCCTGATAATCAATTCTATTCCTTCAAATACAGTTCCATGCCAAGATAATTTGTGATCTCTAATGACTCTAGCAACCCATAAGTTAATTTCACCTTTCATGCTTTGAAGAAGACTCAGAAGAAAAAAGTAGGATAAATAGAAAGGTTTGTTTTCAGTCTTTTGCTTTCATCTGTTCTTTTTATAATCTGAAGTGGGATCATATGTCAGGAATGTTTGGAAGGCAGAAAATTTCACTGCTACAGAGTGATTTGGATTATGTGACTTTTCTTTGTCACCTAAGTCTTATGTTTTAGAAAACCCAAGAAACAACTAGTGAAAGTGATTGTGCTTTGGGATACGAAAGCCCTGCTGTGGATCATTTTGCATGTTGGCTAAATATTTTTGGCTTTTTTCATCAATTTTTTTTGTCTCTCCATTGCAAACTAGTGCTCATAAGGGTTATTAACAGAAACACTTCCTAGACTTGAACCTTTAGAAGCCAGGATGGTGCTGAAGTGACACTGGTCTGTAATTCAGGTTTTGTGAGGCATCACCATCAGTAATATCTTGCAAGTATTTGCATGATGGGATGGGTGCAAGTAAACTGCCACATTTAGCTATGAAACAGATTTGTTTCTAGTTAATTGTAGCAGTAAGCAGATGAGAGAAAGAAGTAGTGGATAGATAGCTCTGTGTAACACTGGAAATGTACTTGGGTAATTGTGCAGCCACCTGTTTTTGTGCAGATGGGACTGTCTGTGCTGCAGCTGTAATGTTCACTGAAGACCTGCTGTCACTGGCAGAAGCAGCTGTGGCCTTTGGGGAGGGAGAATGGGAACAGCTTGTGCTGGTCTCACTTCTGGATTCCAAGTTACTGGTCTCTGGCCTTGTAAACTAGCTCCAAAATTTCACACCGTGTTTCAAGGTTTGCAGTGTTTTTGTAGCTGTAACTGGCAACAGCAAAGGAAGAGCTAAAATATCTAATCCAGAAGAAGATGGTGAACTCAAACAGAACTGAGGCAGTATGGAGTAGGCAGTACCTGCTGAAACATGGATTGTTTTTAGTGCTTTGTTTCTTCTCCTATCTTATGTATTTAAGTGAATATGGAGGCTTATCATATTTTATTTCAGAGGTAAGGAATACCTGTATGTTTTTATCTTGCAGCCTCTGTGTAATATGCTTTTAAAGCCTCAGTAGTTTGTGTCATCTGCCAAAAGGCAGTGGCATCTCTAGTCATGTGATTACTGGAGTCAGTTGTCTCTGAACATACAGGCATTTTGGATTACTTGATCTGATAAAGAAATGTGATTTTCGTTTCTCTTGAATTAACTGCTGGAGGTTTTATTTTCAAGGGAAAAAAATTTGGGTGATTAGGACCTTAGCTGAGGAATGCTTAAAATGTGCACCTCCTCCAAGTCTTGTCTGTCTTCTTAGCTTCATTCTCTGCTATAAGCCTTCAGTTGCAATTCTGTGCTTGCTGTTGATTTTGCAGGAAAACACAGGTGATCAGAGCTGTGCAACCACACTAAGTTAGTCTTGCTTGCAATGCAGGGTAATGTTGAAATGCTGGATTTTGGATGGCTGCTTGGATACTGGGGATATGAGTTACAGGGTAATCCTTGGAAGGACAGGACCTACAACACATGCTTCCACCTTCTGTGCACAAGAAATATGTGTCTGGTGTGAAACTGTAGAGTTTTTCCTCTTGGCCTTTTGCCTAAGGGGTACTTCTAGGAAGTGGTTGCCATGTTCATGTTGTTCTTGAGACCTTATAATAACAAAATGTCAGAAGAAAGTGCATCGAGATGGTTGTGAGTTGGAGCACATGCTGTATGAGAAGAAGCTGAGGGAGGTGGTTTCATTTACCCTGGTCCCTTGGTACCTATGGGGAGGTAATTGAGAAGATGAAGCCATGCCCTTCACAGCAATGCATGGTGGGAAAGTAAGAGACAACAAGTGTAAGCTGAAATAGAAGGGGTTCGTGTTGGTTGTAGTGGAGAAACTTTTTCCCTATGAGGATAGTCAAACAGTAGGACATGTTGTTCAGAGATTTGCGTAGCCTCTGTGCTTGAAGGTTTTCAAGACCTGACTGGACCAATCCTTCACAACCTGGTCTGATGGCAAAGCTAACCCTGGTTTGAGCTAAAAGATGGACTAGGGACCCTATAAGGTCTCTTTCAGCCTGAATTATCTTATGATCCTGTGATTCTATGAATTTTTCCCTGGCACTTTTTTTTTTTTTTTTTATGTGTGTATTATGAATTTTAAGGCAGAGCAATTTTGGGGTCTTAGAATCAGCATCAGGGAATTGGGAAGTCTCAGAAGAGCCACTATGACTTCTTATTTTTCATCTGCAGTTTACACAGCCCAGAGAATACAGCCTTTTGATGAGTCCCCAGCCACAGTACAAATTACATAGATATTACTTCTGAGGATTCATGAGAACACAGGACAGGGAAGGGCATGCAGGAGTTTCTGACCATTGACCTCTGTTATTGCAGGCATCCATGACGTGTCTTCCCTTGTTAGAAAAATATCCTCCTATTTTAAAATCAGTTAATATTTTACTGCTATTACTCACATGGCCAGACTGTTCCAGAATCTTTCCTTTCCATTTGTTAGAAAATTTCTAATTTGCAGTTTAAATTTATTCATGACCTGTTTATACCCTTCTGTTCTGCTGCCATCTTTTCACTATGGTTTAAACAGCTCTTCTAGCACTTATTTCCTGGCTATGTCTGTGGAAAGCATCTCAGCTTTTGTCTGGGAAGTTCAACAAACCAGACTTTTCTAATGTAGGAGAGTAATTTACCTAACTTTGTCTATGTCCAAGATACTCTGTTAACACCCCTAGTCTTTCCCTTGTCATTAACAACCAGTCAAGTCCTCTCAATTTTGCATCCACTCATTTCACAGTCAACATGAAGGTGCAAGCCAATACGTTGACTGATGGACATTGATTTGACATTGACTGATGGATAACTTCTAGCTCTTTCTGCTAGTCAACCTTGTTAAATGGCACTCCTGCTTAACAACAAGAATAGCAGTTCATAGCCAGGTGTGCAGAAGAAATCTTGTTTGCTAAGCTTTCCTCGTGAGACTCCATTTCATAGGGCACCAGATGTGTAATTTATGTGTTGCTAGTATTTTTTTAATCTGAAAATGATCCCCACATAGAGCTTACTGTGTAGGGTCAGAACTAGGTATCATTAAAACATCATGGGTTGCAAGAGAATAATGCTCTAGGGCTGAAAGTACTAGAACTTTGTACTCTATCAATTTTTCTAAAGGATAATCAGACTTCCAACAAAATAAATGATTTCTCCCAAAGGCCATGGTGTCTATTCTTTGTGGTAGTTGCTTCTGCTGTAGCTTCTCATTGGTCTCTGTCAAGTAATCTTGAAGTTTGCTTTCTTTAGTGCTGAGAGCTGTCAGAGAAGCTAGTTGGGTGTACAAAGCAATAGTTCCAGGGGCTGAATGGGAAAAGCTTCCACGGGACTTGAGACCTTACTTAATCCTTAGCTAATGTACAAATTGACATGATAATGTTGAGCTTATCTGGCTCCTGTGGTTAAGATTCTGTTAGGTACAAGATCGGTAATTTCTGAGAAGCGTTAGTGAAATGAAGCATTAGGGATATCTTTAGCTCTAGTGACTCCTTTGACATTTGATTTGCTTTTTGACTATTTCCGTCATCTGTTGCAAATGCCTTCAGGTAGCCTGGATTCTTCTTTTAATGGTCAATCCCACTGGAGTTAGCCAAAAACAGTGCCAGTTTTGCGACTCTGCTTAACACTGCTTTCAAAATTGCCAGGTTTTTTTTCCAGGAAAATCCACCACTGAGAAAAAAAGTACACCTTTCCTTACCTTTGTTGTTGAGAACAGAGAACTTCAGGCATTTTGGCTTTCAGCAAAAGAAGTGTGCTTTGATACAAGCCTGGACAATAGAAATTATGTTTTTTCCTGAACCCACTACTTTTTCAGTTAAAAGCAGAACCATTAAAAAACAATAACAACAAACTAAAATGACAAAAAAAAAAAAAGTGCAATAGAAACTCAGTCTCTATCATTCTCTAAACTATCAGTTATCAGTTTATGGAGGGCATGAGGGAAGGAAGAGGAGGGCTGGGTGATGGCTTGTTGCTTTATCTCTCTCCATGTACTGTGCACAAGCAGATTGTGTGATGTGGAAGTGGCTGTATGTCTCAGAGATCAGTACCACCAGGCCCAAGACATTTGATAAGTCCTACCGTGACATGGAGGTGGTGGAGGTGATGCATTGTTAATCTTCTTGGTACACATTCAGATGAAGAGGCTGTACTGGATAGTGGGGAGAGTGGTGATAGTGGGACTGCACCCTGCAAGTCCCCAAGATCTTGCCAATGAACATGTGATTGATTCAAGACTTTACACTGATGATTTCAAGGCAACTACAATGATGTAATAACCAGGATAGAATAGTTGTGTGTGCTGTACGTAGTGTTTCTAACAGGAATAGTACTGAAAACCATTATGCTGTAAAATTTTGCTGGTTTGTTTTTTTTTTTCCTCAGGAGCCACATTTAACTAGAGTGTATTGAGCTTCCAGCAGCAGGGACAAGTAAGTGGAAGTAAAACACACAGCTCAATATGCCAATTAGTTTGAATAAGGCAACAATAAGGGTACTTTGTATCAAGATTTTAATGAAAACACTTCAGTTACATTTCCTTCCAGATTCTGAGAAGAGAAAATCAAAGTGTGCAATGGAAAAAATTTCTGAGGGTGTAGAATCCATATAGGGTTTGGTGTCCTCTTAATTTTCTAGCCAGATAAAGGGATTTACACTTGTTAATATCAAAATAATGGTTTTGATGGATTGGTAACAAAATAACTCTGTGCTTGAAGGGGCAGAAAAAAATCCTCATTCATAAGGAGTTTCTTTTGCATGTGGATAAATTGTATTACAGAATGGTGCTGCTGCCATTACTGGTTTAATCTTAACCTAGCATTAACAAAAGAAAAAAACCAAAAGACTACTATTTGCTCATTTTTGAAGGAGAAAATAAACCAACTGTATTGTTAAAAAAGCAGTTACATAAACATGGTGTATATGGTTCGGGGATCTATTTAAAAATTGAGGTAGAAGACTCTTTAAAAGTTGCCCTATATAAATATTTGAATGTGTTTATATAAACATGCATATGTTCGTGGGTGTCTATGGCAAAGCACTTTCCAAAAGCAAAACTTTTTGAATGATAAGGAATCTCTAGGAGTTAAGTGTTCTTATATGTAAGAATCAAGTGTAAAACTTGTTTCTAGAAAGCCAGAATACACAACTCACACCCCATTTATATACATTCTGATGGCATATACTTGGTAAATACTCTTTTTCAGGCCTTATTTGCAGAAATAGTTTTTATTTTATGTCTCATTCTTGCATTCACAGAACTTATACTTACATTAGCAGGGGGGTTGGACTTGATGATCTCCAGAGTTCCCTCGCAACCCCTACCATTCTATGATTCTATGATTATCAAGAAGTGTGGTGCAATAGGAGCAGATCTGTACAATGAAATGCTGTATGCCAAAGATCCGCTGTTCACCCTGTATGTTCTTCAGGGTGCAGAGGCTATTTTGGACTACCTCCAGCCTGTTTCCATGGGGTGAATGCCTGTAGGAGGTTGGAGTGTATTAGGTGCACTCTTAAAGCACAACTTCCACCTTAGTTTCATTAGGAATCCAGTTTATATGTTCTGTAACTGATCTGGAGATTCAATGCATGAACCAGCTTCTGATTCAAATTAAAATGCTCACACAGACTCACAGTTTGATGTCTGTTCATGTTCATGAAAGTCACATGGCAATTCATGCTGGGTCCTTGCAGTACTGAGTGTCTGCAAAAGTAAGAGCAGTCCTTTATAATGCCAGGTTTCTAATGGTCATTTAATTGTTTCTCACCCAGTAAATATAATGTCTCTATAATGGATTACTAAAAGTTACAGTAATAAAATGCTTTATGATTAGGAAAAACAAAGAGTCCATTGCAATCACTCAGATAAAACGTGAATGTAAATAACCTATCTAATTAAGCTCATGATCTTGTTTACTCTAAGAAAAAATAAAAATCTGTAAACAAGTAATTTGTGAGCAGTAGACTAATGAAACCAGGTTTTGGAACAGATTTCCATCACTGAGTAACTTGGTAACCAATTCACAGTAACATTTGTAAACTTTGCATGTCTTTGCTGTTTTTTTTTTAAATTTCATCCCTTATGACCATCATTTCTAGGATGGTTTTCTCATGGTTGCACAACTGATGCATTTGATCACAGAAATTAGCTGAGGGTCTTAAGAGTTGTTGGGGTGAATGTGTGAATATTCCACCTGTTTCTCTTGAGCTTCCTAGTTGTTTAATTCTTGTACAAATGTAGTTACCTGTGAGGAGTCCATTACTTGCCTGAGCATGGTTGAATTTGGTCAACAGGTTTCTAAATCCTCCATGCTATGGGAAAGCTGGCTAAACACAGTGTGTCTACTTCTCTTGGTTTTTCTTTATGATTAAACCATCATGTTCACCTTCATTCATCTGCCTAGTGAGACTTTGTCATTGTGCCTGATGATCTACTTGACTTACATGAAAGGTGATGTCTGAAGCAGATGGTAGTCTTGCTACTGATTTTAATGCCAGCAGGAGTAGACTATAAGAGTGTTTGTTAACTGAAAGTTGAATAGGTCTGAAGAATTTCTTCTTTAGGTAACAGTGAAACCATCTGATTAAGTACTCTTTGTTGTTCATTAAAGAGAAATAACTGTCTCCAAATAAAATTTTGTACTCAAACACTGAAAGTATTGTACAGTCCTTTCAAAACTCTGATTATATTGTAACTTGCATAATCACAAAATGGTTGAGGTTGGAAGGGACCTCTGGAGGTCATCTTGTCTACCCCCTCCTGCTCAAGCGAGACCACATAGAACCAAGTGCCCATGACTACGTCCAGATGGCTTTTGAATATCTCCAAGGTGTGAGAGTCCACTACCTCTTCAAACAGTCTGTTCCAGTGCTTGGTCACTGTCACAGTAAAGAAGTGTTTGCTCATGTGCAGAGGGCAACTCCCTTTCTCCCCCAGAAGGGTCTAGGGGTTTTCCCATAATCATGCCTTGCAGGTGCTTCCTTGCTTACGTGCAAGTGTTTGAGGTAACCCTACTTAAGCTCTGTTTTGTTGATTTTTGTCTTCTTTGTTTGCATCACTCCAGGCCCTTGCCAACCCTGTCCATCACTTCCTCACAGGACTGCTGGAAACTGTCTCTTTTCCCACTTATTTCTAGTTCTTACCAGGTCAGACATCCTGCTGGCAAAGACACCTATGCCCCTCTCCCTTGGTCATGTGGCTCTTCCAGGCAGATGATGGTCCTCAAACAGGGCCTCATAGGTGTAGAAGCCAAAGCCCTTTTGTCAACATTATCTGTGCAACCAGTTGTTGCCATGCAGCATCAGTCCCCCCGCCTCACACCCCTTCCTCTTGCTGGCAGGATGAAGGAGAACACTGCCAGGAGCCTCATGCCCCTGACTGTCATCTCCACAGCTCTGTAGTCACGTTAGAATATCATTGGTACCTTCATGGAAGAACAACAGGGTTAATAGAGAGGGTTGGACAGACTTTGGCAGTCTCTCCACAACATCTCAGATTCAGGTCTTGGCAAGCAGCAAATTTCTCTAGATGACAGTTCAGGTAAACACATGGGTCCTCTGCTGTCCCCAGCAGGGACTCACCCACAATATCACTCATGCCCTGGTACTCCTGCACAGTTCTGGGTTAGCTGGACCAAATACTTCACCTGAAAGCTCCTCCTCAGCTTCAAATCACATAAACTTATTCTATAGTTGCAAGCCTCTTCCTGTGTCTTGACTGCAGCTGGGGTCTAGGGCTCTTGAAGCCACAAAGTCTCTGAGAAGATCCTGTCTACGTCTTATCCCCTCTGATGCTGACTCCTTTCCATAACTCCTCCACTTGGTGGCACAGCTCTGCAACAACAGCACAATGATAAACACTGTTTCTCTCAGCCTCATGGAGTGTCAGGAAGTACTCCCTGCAGCTGAGGACTTCCAGAGCTGTGTCCACCTTCTGAATCCCCATCTGGCTTGACACCTCCACCAGGCAGGGACAGCTGCTCCCATGCCTGCTGGGGAATGTGCCCTGTGTCATAGCACCACCATAGCCGAGAACATTTATGCTGGTCTCAACTGTGAGGTGGGGCCTTTCCTTGTGTCCTATTCCAAAACACAGAACTGATTTCAATAAATCAAAGACTGTATTATATTTTTGCTATAAACCAATAAAAATTTTGTAAGCTATAATACATATTGGATGTGGTTTTGAAATAAAGTTACTTACATTCACTCACCTTAACTGGTATGTTCTTTATGCATGTGTGGGTGGAGTATACATTATTTTAAAATTTAATTTTCTCAGTTATATGCAGACAAGGATTCCAAAAGAAAGTACAAGTGAAACAAAATACAGACAAAAATGTGTTACAAATACAGTTGTTTAACTCCATCTAGCTGACAAGCTGAAAACTCGAGCAAAGGTGGAGAGTGAAGAGATAAACCAATCTGGTTTTACAAGCAATTGCTTCCTTATTTACCCAGTAGAGATCATAAAATCATCTTCCTTGTTGTGTTAGCATGCAGTACACCTGTGTTCAGAGGCTGACTTTAGGAACTTTGCACCAGAAAAGAGTATTCCACCGCACAAATGAGAATTACCCACCTCTTTCTGACTTGCTTTGGGAATCTGGTGTCTTGAGTGCTTGGAAACCCTCTCACAGAGAAATGCTGCTTTGGAACAGCATGAGTAAGACTCGAGGAGTATGTAGACTTGAATAATCCTTTGCACTTTCTTACACTTTGCCACGAAGATAATAAGGGTGAACCACCTGGTATGTAGAGTGGTTGTAGTTCTGTTGGGTGTCATGCTTACTGTATAAAGTGGCAATTTCACAAATCATGCTGACTAAAGCCATTGACCAAAGTCCATCTTTCCCTTGAACTCACTGTTCCAGACAAAAAAAAAAAAAAAAAAAAGAACAGTCTTCAGTGACACAAACTAAAGACACTGTTGAAATTTCACATTCCTATTTAGGTGTGCAGCTGAGGACAATGGTTGACTGCTGTTGTACTCTTCATTCCTCTCACTTTATTGGCTGCAGCCTGAGACTTAGAAATTGCCAAGCTAGGGATGAGATTTCTTGCTGTTGTTAGACCAAACAAAAGGCCTAAAAGTTGAAATCTAGCTGAGACTGCTTTTGGAGTGATCTTACAACCCTGGGCTGGAAATAGATGAAACTTAGGAGAGGGAAAAATTATCAGAAGGCAAGTCTGTCAGGTTGCTACAACTGAGACAAGTCTTGAGGGATGCTGATGGTATTTTAAAGATTTTCAAGCATCTGCAGTCACCCTTCGTCTGCAGAGTGCAGAGGTGGCCTAATACTATCTATAGTCTCCACTTGTCTGGGGATATAAAATCCATGCTTTGCCATTGAAAGCTCTTTAGCAAGAGCTAAGAGGAAGTGACATGGTTATTATTTCTCCTGGCATGTGCCTTCCTTCTCCATGTTAAAGGACACATAACCTTGACTGCAGATCCACAGCATATCCAAGAGCATGTGGAGGCAAGGGGTTTTGCAGAAATTTGTGGAACTGTAAGAGATTCCTTTAGGACATAAGTATAGAAGGTCAATGAAAGCAAGAGCAAACCTAACTCTGGGTTTCTGTGTGTAGGGAATGAAGAATAACCTGTTCATATTGCATTTATGATAATGGCGACATAATCCTTGTTGGAAATTGTCAGTGCTACTAGAATATGAACATCTCTTCCATAGAATCATAGAATCATCTAGGCTGGAAAAGACCCATGGGATCATCGTGTCCAACCTTTCACCCTACTCTACAAGT
>JANHFX010009737.1:0-70396 GCA_027560015.1 Chloroceryle amazona | reverse complement strand
GGCCTCACCAGTGCTGAGTACAGGGGGACAATCACCTCCCTACTTCTGCTGGTCACACCATTTCTAATACAAGCCAGAATGCCATTGGCCTTCTTTGCCACCTGGGCACACTGCTGGCTCATATTCATTTGCTTAATGAATGAATATGAGTCAGCCATGGAATTAAGTACCATACACTTATACACCTGTTATCTGTCAGCAGATTCCAGATCTTCATTTCAGTGACAGCCATACCCACAACTTCAGTTCAGGATGATCTTTCAGTGAATATTTGATTGGGGAAGATCTTTGACCAGGGACATCTTTGGCAGAGTTGTTAATTTTCTGTAGTTAGCAGTAACTGCAGTGAAAATACAATAACTAAATGAAATAAAGAATAATGATCATGACAAAATCAATATACAACACTGGAGTCTCCCTTTTCTTTTCTTGTGTTGCACCATACCTCAGCAATAATAAACATGGTTAGAGTTAGAAAAAAAGTACTGTAAAGAAGTCTCGTCTAACTGCTTTTCTTTCTTCTTTCAGGAATTCCAGGCAAGATGTGCCCAAACATTGGACTGAATTCAAAGATTTGGCAATCAGGAAATGGACTTCCAGTTCTGCTATGGTAATTTAGATTTGTATTTTAAATGTAAATGTGATTTGGGTTTACTTTTCTTTTTAATTTAGTGGATATCTCTTTCACCTTTCATGGCTGTAATGGTTCCCTAACTTCACAACTCACTGAGCTGGATTAAGCAATGTGTTTTGGAATGAATGCCAAGTCATGTTAGAAAGGTTGCATGGGGGGTGAATCCCTACAAATTCATTGTTGGAAAAATGCTGCATCACAAAGAGATGAGGAAGAAAGTGATTTTAACAGAGAAAGTGACAATGAGTTCTTGCTGGGATTCCTTTGGCTTAAAGCTATGGTATTCCAAGCAGCTGCATTCCTGCAGTCGAACACTTCCTCACCATTTTATGGCACCATCTGATTTTATATGTTTGAATATCATTTACAGGTATTACATGGTTTCAAAGTTATGAAGCTCTTGGAGAGAAATCATAATCACCTGCCTTGGGTACATTTTCTGTAGAAAACTAGGGCCACTGAGAATGACTTTGTTCTTTTTCTAGCAGTATCTTCAATAACATTAGCCAGCTTTGGCCAGTGAGAAATGAAGCGAGAGAATCTGCTCTGTGTTTAAAAGGTGTTTAAAAGCTGATAAGTTCTATTGTCTGAAAAATGGAGATGGAGCAACAGAGTAGTGAACAGCTCAGACTTTGGAAGCTTTTGGTAACATGTGGATTGTTTGAGAAAGAAGCAAATGTGATGAATCTCTGACCAAGATACAAATGTTCACCAGCAGCTTGGTGAATGAAAATGGGTGGGATTCAGATTAGGTGGCAGTAGTACAGTTTGCAAACAGACTGTAGAGACCCTGGGAAGTCTCTGCTGCCTGACCATGACTGCAGATTCCTGCGGCTTTCCCAGTTCAGGTCCTTTGCTGGTAGCCCTATGTCAAAGGAAGTAGGAGAGTGAGGAGGGGTTTGAATGTATGGTTTTAACCCAGACCAACCCTGGAAAAGAGACAAGATGGTTTTTTTGAAGTATCACTTAATGAGACCAAAATATTTTCAGGGAGGCTGTATGCTAAATCAGTAATGGTTATGAAAAGCGTAACTATTCATTCTCTAATCTCACTGTTCCTTGGATTGGAACTGGCCCAATATTTCCTACTCTTGACACAGTGTTTATCTTTCATCTGGTGTCCCTAGCAAATAACTGTGGGGCCTCCTTTTGCCTACTGGAAAGCTGATTGTTGCTCCTTGCTGTGTGCTCCTAAGGTTTGCAATCATCTGGAGGTAGGAAGTGAGGTGCTGGCCACAAAGAGCTTGTCCATTCCCTTTTGAATGGCTACAGAAAGCAAAAAGCACATTCACTAGAGTTCTGGGTAGTTTTCTTATTTTTCTCTTACCCATTAATTAGGCCAGGGAAAATTCTAACATACATAGTTAAGCCTAGGTACATACCGATCTTTTATCATTTTGCTAATATTATTATGTGTCACTGTTAATTAACTATAGGTTCCATTCCAATGTGTTTCTCCTGTACCTGATATTCCATGAAAAGTTGTAAGCAAGCGAAAAAAATGCAAATCATCTTGGATCTACTTATTGTTATTAATTTTTTTCATGGACGTTATCCATCCACTACTTGACTTTAGAAAGAAAAAAACCAATATATTGGCTGAAGGATACTAGGTTCTTAAACAAACAATGTCTGGAGACACTTAGTACAGAGTTATGATCAATCTTCCCCATGCCTTAGATAATTTCCATACAAGGCAGAATCAGAAAACCTGAATAAATGCAGTTTTGAAGTAATTATCCACTGCTAAGTATTTGTGCACATGCACACATACATACACATACACACATATGCTGCAAAAGCAGCTCGTTGCATTAAGAAATGAATTACTATTTCTAATTACTTCTAGTGGCTAATTACTTCTAATTATTACATTGAGTAATAAATTGCTTCTTCTAATTATGCAGTGGGTACAGTCAAAGTAGATAGAAATGCAATTTACATGGTTGTTTACATCACAAGCATATTTAAGTAATTGTGCTCCCTTAATTATACAGAAGAGTCATTGTTAAATAACAACATATTTCGCAGCTTCATCTGTAGCATCATTTCTTTCCCATTTATGGTGGCTGAGTTTCAGAGAGCTGGGGTGTAGATGCTGTGTGTCACTGAGGAATAGATACTTTTATTTGAAACCTACAAGCACTGCTAAATACCTTGAATTGACAGGCATTGCTGGGAACATGCACTGTGTTGTTAAATTTACATTACATCTTTAGCTCCTCAGACTAAGCAAATCTGAACCACTTGGAGACACTGACCAAATCCTGTTGTCCTTGAAGTGTCATTTCCCGCTCCCCAGGCTCTCTCATATCATACATCAGAATTAAGGTCTTCACTTGCCCTGATGCTGGGAGCGAGTACTCTTACTTCAGCTAAACTTTTTCCTCAAATTGACGTGAGCATCTGTAATGACCTATATAATTTCTGTCCAGAAAGATGCCCATCAGGAAGGAGCCTGCTGTGGGTAAAATTTCAGTCAGGAATTTTCAGCAAAAGCTGTACTGACTTTTCAGATAACATCTGTGGGTTTGGTGTGTCCCTCATCTCTCCAGGACCTTCCAAACTTGAGTGTTAGAAATTGCAATTTGGGGATTTTAACTCCTCCACCAAAGAGGTCATACAGCAGAGGAGGCTGACTGTCCTTTTGGAGGAAGCAAACGTACACTTACTTTACAAGACTTTGAAAGCATAAACAGGACTTGGGTGATTCCTTGTGTCTTTTTCCTCTGTGCAAGTTCACAGGAGTTTTTTGGGACTTAGGTGTGTCAGGATTTGGCCTCTTCCTGTGTTGTGAATGTTTATTTTCCCCTGTTCCGCATTTGCTATCTCAATTTATAATAAAACTTGATGATATTAGAATTGATTTTAGTGGGAAATAACTGTGTCCCTGCAGAGGTGGGCAGCTTGCAATCAGGCAAGAGCAAAAGAGGCAGGAAAAAATAAACTACAGAGTACCAAGAGATATTGCTTGTCATTCACATGTCCTTGGAGAGGGAAAGAATACGGGGAATTTTGGACACAAAGAATACATTGTTGTTAAACATCATTTTTCAAAATTGCATGTGGAACACCAGTGGGATGTAAAGTTAAAGAGCTGGAAAGTTTGCTCACCGCCTACACACACAATAGATTTGGAAGAGTGAGTTTTGCTGTCTGAGGAATATCCTTGGTGCTAGTAAAAGCAGTCCCCAGCTGACACAAGGGGTTTGTCTTTCTGGGTAGATTCTGTTTCAATATAATAACATGAAATGATTTTAGGTGTAAAGCGTTGTGGCTGCTTTGGTGGGAAGAGAGCTTTATAGCAGAAAACTGCATTGGAAATGGGGATTGCTAGAATTGGACTACAGACCCACCACTTTATGTGGTAAGAAGGCTGGCATGTGGTGAGGATTGTCAGAGGGCTGGCACTGTCAGTGTTTAATAACTTTGGGGAATGAAATTAGATGTTAAGCTTTAAAAAGAAGGTTTTGATTTCTTCTTAGAGGACATAGCACTCTATAAAAATCAGAAGCTTTGCTATCCTTTCTTGCATCTGAGAGTGGCTGGTTCTGTTTCACTGGTTGGGGAGGATTCAGAACTAGATTTTCACTGGAAATGGTTATTATCTTAGAGCCAGACCCTGCAAATGACACCACAGAGTCTGCAGGATTGGGACCTGCATGGGCCCTCTGCTTGGTTTGTAGCACTGTAACAGAGATGTAATGGAGAAAGAACAGAAATACTAGCAATCTGCATTGCTAAATTACTGTTTTGCTCTGCCTTTTACACCCCACAGGACTTAAATTCTAATCAAGTTGTTTGACTCCCTTTCTCGGGAAGCCAGGATGGAGACTAAAGTTGGTGGTTAAGAGATTGTGACAATTGTACTCCCAAATGGGGAATGGAGATCTGTAATTCTGCTAATTATCATAACTAATTAGCTGCATTCAGAAGTGAAAAATAAGAAGGTCTAGATCACTGACTCCGACTGTTAATAATGGGTTATTGAATTGCAGTACATGAGACCAGAGGGACTGCTCTTACCACCAGTGATAAGCCCGGAATATGTTCCCAACACCATAAAATAAATCAGCCTTGGATTTTCAGGATGTTTTCCTTGGGTGCAAGTATATGCCATTCCTGGAGTGCAAAAAGATGAAGTTCATCATCACCATGAACTCAGTCATCAAGCTTGGACCCAAAAAAAGAGTACAGGCACTAATGTGCATGGAGAGAGTTTTCTGGGAACCCCTTGAATATGAGCTCTGTTGGATCCCAGAGATTCAGACAAGCCATGCATCTGGCACTGTCTCCTCAAGCCTGGCATCCTCTTGGAAGTGGGGACATGTTTCTGCAGGACAGGCTGTGCTGTGAACTATAGATGGGCAGACTGGAGTTGGTCTTGTTGTAAAGCTTGGCCTGAGTTAATTAGTCCAACAGACTAGCTTGTCTGGGTCTTTGTGCTGCACTGGCTATTACCACATCTGGCGTATGAACTGTGTGTAGCACCATATAGTGCCATGCAGGTATGCCCTTTAGGCCAAATTGTTAGAGTCATTTTAATACCTCATGTTGTTGACCATCATGAAATGATGGATGACTAAAAAGGGGTATTCAGGAGGTACAAAAGTCAGCAGAGCACAGCCTCACCTGTGTGCTCCCAGACATTTGAGAAGATTCTACTTCCCAGCAGAAAGACAGACTGTGTTTTGATAGGATAACTGAACCACTTCGAATCAAGTAGCAATCTGAGCTGACACAATCCCATTTTGGCTTGAATAATATCAGTATGGTTACCCTTGAGATAAACTAAGATCTTATCAGCCCAGCTGTGAACATTAATGTGGCCAATTCAGGAGAAATTTCAGCACGAGGGAGAAGTCTTTTAATGAGATCCATACAGCACAGCTGGAATTGTTGGTGTAAGTGATCTGGGAATAGGAACTGCTGACTGGTACACCTGGTATTTGTCTGAGTCATTGGCAGGACCTCTAGAATTATAGTGTTACTATATATGGGTTTCAGAAGGGTCCCAGAAGACAAGGTATCACAAATTTCATGATTCATTTGTATCTTAGCAAACTACATACACACCTCTCTGATTACCTGTACAAGGACAAGAACATTCCATTGTCACAGGAATGCACTTCAATGGGAGTGCACAGAGATGGGCAACACATTGCAGCACTTTGAAAACCTTTTTTGGCTGAGCTTGCCCATAAGTATGATTTCCCATTAATCATTTGGTATTGGATGGAACAGAGTTTCATGCAATAGCTATTTTAAAAATCCAAATACATTTTTTTCAGTGGTTGTGTAATGTAGTATTTGAGCAGTTGATGATGAACCGCTCATTAATGAAACCAATATGGCTATGAAAATAAACTCTGGATACAGGTTTGAACTTCAGAATGTTAGCAAAAATGGGTAGTTTTTGTAATTAAATGGAGTTTCATAAAGTATTATGATGACCTCAGATCATAATGAAGCACACTTAGATCCCTCAACTCTCTCTTAAAATTTCTCACCTGCTAGTGTGCCTGCACACTCTGGTGTTAAGATGTACCCCTCAGTTTCTCTTTCTGACATGCTGGTCCTTATTCTACCATTTCCTAGAATTGAATTTTGGTGGTACATAATTCCCAGCCTCATGAAGTGCTGTGATAGTGGATATATGTGCAATTATACCTTTACATAAGAGTTAGAAGTGCCAGCCAGGCCTTTAATGTTATATTCTTGTTTTTGAGCAGCTGTTGTTGGAGATACAGGGCTAGGGAACCAAAATGGTGAGCTTCAAACACAGTCTAGCTCTCTGTGCCAGGAAAGCCTATGGCTGTCACTCCAGAGCAATCAGATTTATGCTTCAGGAACCATTCTGGCTCCACACTGATAATCACTGGGCATCCCATGGCTTCTCAGTGGAGCATAGCAGGTCCTTCAAATCATGTGATTGAGCGCGAAGATGCTGCAGGGTTGCACAGTACTGGTATATCGTGAATTCAATGTGAGGATTGAGTGCCTTCAGTGGATTTTTGGTGGTTCAAGTCCTGGTCCAGGACACCAGATTATGCTTGGAAAATGTTGTAAAGGGAATAAAAGCAGGAAGGGCAAGGATTTTGAAGTCTGTGATTGAATCTGTGTGGCAGTTGCTTCACTAAAGTGGGGATCTGTTTTTCAGTTGGCTGAGCTGTGCTTTTTTATTGCAATACTGTGTTAATGTGGTACCTTTCAGCAGTGGCTTTCCAAAAAAAGATGCACAGATATAATTGCTTTTATTTTGGACACAAGAAAAGGGAAATTTAGAAAAGAGGCAGATTCAATAATTATCACAAACACAAGCATAACCAATATTCAGTGTCCTTACATCTGAAATTATTGGAATCTATTAATTTGTTGACATTTGCAAAAATACCACATAGGTCATGCTGGTTTGGACTCTCTTAGCCAAACAGGGACTCTGCTTTTCTGCCCTGGAAGCCTTTCTGCTAACCATTTCACAATAAAAAGAGAGAAATAAAAAATTAATTTAACACGTCATACCCAGAGATGGATCTGGATGGGTAACCTTCCTTCCTGCATGCAACTTGATAGAAAATATCATGTGCTCACAGAGCCCTTTGACATGCTGTAGTGATGTGAGGCTGTGTAGAGGGTAAAGCTGTGGTTACAGAGAGTTAAATTGTGCATAACAGTCCCCTCTAAGTTCCAAAAATGCAAAGAAGTTCACACTTTTGCTTCTTTGAGCTGCCAGGTTATGGTCCCTAGAGTCATGAAGGAAAGGAATTGCAATGCTTCAGCAAGCCACCTCTACTAGGTAGCGTGAGGATGGATCCTACTTCCTTTCATTGCCTGCACCATCTGTTGGACCTCAGTAACATCTTGATCTTTGGAAGCCAAAGCAGACAGGACAGATACATTAGCACAGTAGTGTCCAACACAGCTCATTTATAGGAGTCTTTAGGACATGTTTATTCCCACGCAAGATGAGAGTAATGGAGGTTCCTTTGTTTCTGCACTTCAGCCTTTGCAAGCTGAAGGGTGTGTGGTGGCTTGTCCTTGCAAAAAACACACTGTAAGACTTCAAAACTGGTCTCTGCAATCTGATGAGAACGAGAAAGATTTCTAAACTGAGCATACAAAATGTAGCAAAATATCTGAAGAGTAACCGTGGAAATGAAATCCTCCTCTTCTCATTCCAGAGGCAGAGTGGGAGGACTCTGAGTCTACTTACGGTTTTCTGCAAACAGAAACCCTTCTGACAGTGTCAAGTCTATTTCACTTTGGACCCCAAACTGTGCCAGACTAGGTCCTGCAATGAAAGAAGTGTCCTGAAGAAAGAGATAAAGTCCTGGGTGGGACCTGGAGAGGGATTTTGCAGGACTTCTTGAAGGATGAGGATATGAGCACTTCCTCATTTGAGGCCACAGTCACCCCAGAAGCCCAAACCCAAGAGGGTTTGTGAGGATTCTCTGTCAGATGCAGAAGGGGTGACTGTGAGAAACCACCTCAGAGGATCCAGCCAAGCAAACTCCTCACTGAAGTATTGCCTGTCCTTCCTCAATGGATATTTCTTCCATGGCACACAGGAAGGGTCAACGAATCTAGTCCATCCTTAGAGGGTCACATCACCCCTATCTTTCTCCACCCTACCCAGCTGTGTATCACACTGTGGAATGTGTTAAACAATGTGGTGTGACTTATGATGGTCTTTTTAAGCAAATATCCTTGCATAAAATGCAGCACGTGCTAAGAGGACAGAAACAAGGATAGTGACTCTGACAGGGATGAGAAAAAGTAACAGTGAAGTGCCAAACATTTGGGGATATCAATGCTAAAACACAGAAGAAAATGCTGCTGCCTGCATAGGAAAGCACAATCAGCCAGAGACTGACAGAGTTGGCAAAGTCATACTTTGGTTGGTGATGTTTGTGCTAGTCCTAGGTAACCATCTGCTGAGCTGTCAGACCCGACTGGGCTTTTTTTTATTGGTGCTTGGGTTTTATATATTTTTTTTTTCTGTTCTTTTAAAATTAACTTTACTGAAGGAAATAAAATAATCTTGTTTCTTCAGAAGAAAAACATCTGAAATATGATTTAGGCTGCACGTGGGGAGTATCCTTCCAGGAGTCCTGGCTTCCTGGCATGAGCACAGCTACAGCACAACCCCTTGGCCTTCCTCCCTCTCTTTGACTGTCTGCCAAGTGCAAATTAAAGGATCCACTGACCAACAGGCTGGGTCTATTCTGGTATTTCCTCAGCTCCTGGCATGTTTTGGATCTTCTCTATACAGACTAGTAAACTTCTGTGCTGCTCTGCCTTAATTCCTTCTGCATGAACTGTGATAATTTCTTTTTAACAGCATTTCTGTGTTGCTTTTGGCTACTGCACAAGGGTTTACTCAACTGCCTGAGTTTAACGTGAACCGTCCTACTATTTGCTTTGATTTATGAGCACACACCACCAAATCACAAGCATGGAAAGATAAAATTGACCTAATGAGCTAGTTTTGAACCTAAAAGTTTGCATCTGATAAAAGTAGTATGGAAGAGGAAAAAAGGTAGGCCTGCAAACAGGTCAGATAATGCAGATAGCCCAGGGGGATCCTCATGGGATAGCAGATGAAGAAGCAGCCACATCCCCAAAGACCTAGAAGCATCAAGCACTGCTTGTCTCAGTCAAAGACCACAATCCATTTTCGAGCAATTTCTCTCTGGATGCATTTAACAAGGCTGAAGTGCTTTTGTCCCATTTATTAACTCAATATGGCTTTATCAGGTATCTCTGTCAGTCACCACTGTGTGCCTTGGAAATACAGCTGTATTTCAACTGCTGTGGCAGTTCACAGGTTACCACCTGGGTGTTAATCACACGCAGGGAACTAACACAGCAAAATAGAAGTCAATTTTGTCCAATGTGAAAAGAAAGAATGAGAGATTAAATAACCTAATTCGAAAGCACAACCCACACATTCCCTGCTTGAGCTGCTAATAACGGTTCAAGTGACTGAAACTGAAGTAATTATTAAAATGTAATTAGTTTACACTGTTGGCTCATTGTGCTTGTCTTTGGTACATCTCTCTGCTTGAAGCATTTTCAACGCACCCGTCATACAAAGGCCTGACTTGTGATTAAGACATGGAGCTGATACTCTGGGAACCTGGGTTCAGTTCCTGGTTATACGATAAAAATCCTGTGTGACTTTGCTTAGTCTTATCACTTCTCTGTGCCTCAGTTCTCAGGTCCTTGCCAGTAGAATAGAAGCAAGATAGAAATGCATCCTTTGTCTGGCTGCTTGCTCTGTTTAAACTAAAAACCCTTTAGTTCACAGATCATTTTTTTTAAATGTTTATACAGTGTAAGATAATGAGGGCTTGATCTTGTTTAAACAACAAAGTGCAAACTGGTAGACCACTGTGTTGATATATCTTTCCAGAGAGAATGTTTTCATGCTGTTTCTTGCAGGATAGAGGAAGAATTAAAAAATATTTTTAACACTGATATTATGATGTGTAATATTCCCTACAAGAGAGAACATGTAATAAGAGTAAGAGGAGGCTTTTGGATGCCCAGCAGATAATTTCTTAATGATCTTTGTGAGTAAATAATGCCTTGGAATAAAATGTTAAAAAGCCCATTGTTTTCCCACTGTATTACATATAATGTACATGGTACATTAAGATCCAAAAAAGGAGGAAAGCACTTGACATCATTTCCCCTGAAGACGGCAACTGATGCATGCCACTGTTTTAACAACAGTACTTGCAATTCCTCTGGCTGCATTTCAGGCTCTGTGAACAGGTGATGCACACACCGCTCATCTGCAGAAATCACCCAGCAGCCTCTGAAGTCTTGACTGGGGAGAAAGGCTCACAGCACATGCTTTGGTGTCAGGGATTTCAACGGGGCTTTGAGTGCATGTCTAAAGTTACCAACATGACTAATCTTCCTCCTGAATAAAGGCAATTTCCCAGTCCTGGTTTTTATATACTGCTTGGCTTCCTTTTTAATAAAAGGCACAGCAATACTCTTCTGGTCCAGTCACAGCCAAGATGTTGTTTTGATCCCTGTACCTTCACTACCAGCTCCAACCCTGGCAGCACTTACATTAGTTAAGAAAATGGGGCTGAAGTGCCACTGTGAGCACAGACTCTGCATGTGTCCAGCTTGCTTAATTACTAACACCCTCCCAAGCATGACTTTGACTTGTATCCACTAGTGGTTCCCAAACAGTACCTGTGCACCGTTTGGGGACTAGCCCATGCATAGAAACATAGAAATGCCTGGGTTGGAAGGGACCTCTAGAGGTCATCTAGTCCAATGCCCTTGCTGAGAGCAGGGACATCCTCAACTAGAGGGGGGTTTCCGTATCCAGGGGGATTCCCAAAAAGACAGTCAGGACAAGACTGCTACAGGTTCAGCTCCGTCTCTGCTGCACTGTCTTTTAGTTTTATCCTACCAGGGCTGTGCATCCTCAGCACCCTTCCATATACACTAACACCATACTGGCACATTCTCAGCTGCATGATACAAAAATGTTGCCCTGTTGGGTGGCAGCACAGCTTTCATGATTTGTCAGACACTGATTAAAAAAGAAAAGAGCACAAATGTTCTGACATCTTAAGGCTTTTCATTTTAAGAAAAAATATCCACTCAAGTAACACAAAACAATCCTTCACCATGTTTTCTTCAGTGGTATATATACAGCATGTAGCCTATGTGGCCACTTGATGTTCACATCTCTAAACCTGTGGGTTTCTAACCCTCCATTTCTGCTTCTAACTTCTGGTGCTGAAGTGGTATGAAATATTGTGCAAATTAATGGTCATCTACTCCTTTGATATTACATAGAACCACTCAAAACTTTTAGAATGGATTTTTTTTTTAAAATAAAAATAACTCTAAGAAAAATGGAGATGTCTACATCAGAAATCTCGATTTTTACTCTATTATTTTTGACAAAAGCCAAAAGTAAAAACATTCTGTTTAATTACAATTTTGTCCCGTTGGAATGGAATCCATTTTATAAATGGAATTTTAATTTATTTCTAGGAAATTATGGTACATTTTGAAACACAAATGTTTTATTTGATGTTTCCTATGAATTTTAAATTGGATTTTGGTTGTCTCTTTTACTAATCATTCCTCAGATTTTTTTACTTTGTTATGAATATTTACTGAGCTCTGTGCATATGAAGCTACTTAAAGTTGTCACCTGCCTGCTTTTTAATATCTGAAACAAAACCTAATAATTCTTGCATTGCTAAAAAAATAATGATTAAACAGGGATAATGAATTAATGATATAGTAGTATTAGTAGTAATTTTCAAGTAATTTGATTTTTAACCTAGCCGTGAAAAAAAAAAAAAAGCTTTGTTAAAGAAATAAGTGTTGTTTGTTTCCCTCTTAAGAAATATCTTTGCTGCTCAGAATACACAGCTAACACCAGTCCTGCTATTGCAAAATGTCTTGAAATTTCTCAGCTACATTTTATAGAAAGCCAGGATGTGAAGACTTTAAGAGAGGATGCCCAGAAAACCTCCTCAGCATATAATGGAGGAGAAGGGGAATATGGGGTCCTTAGCATCCATTAGAGAAGATCTCCTAAGAAGCATATTGGGGAGGGGAAATATATACCTTAGAGAAGTGCCCCTCTTCTAACCATTTCCACTGGTTGGTTGAGGTCTCTCCTTACTTGTATCCCTGCTAGTGCCCATGTCAGGTCCTGCATTCCCATGCTGTAGGAAGTTTCTGTGTCCTTAATTCAGGGATGTATCAGAGCAATGTATCAGAGACTTATGTGCTGGGGGACACCGACTCCTTTACAGATTTCACACAAAGGCCTGACTGACTGCAATAATGGATGTGTCTTTTCCATGTTCCTGGTTGAAATGCCCCTTGGGAGCAAGACACCTATGCTTCCTCCCAAAGAGAGGCATCAGTAGCTTCAGCTGAGCTCTAGCATTTGACATCGAGCAATTAGGAAGCATTCAGCTAGGAAGCAAAAACACTTTGAACATGAAGTGGAGCAAGTGGCAAATTTCAGTCTCTTTTGCCACAAAGATGAATGAGCGGTTTAGACTCTATGATGCAGTGTCATCTACATCTTAATCGTGGTAATGTGATAGGAGACTATTACAACTAATCTAATTTACCCTGGTTTTATTGAAATGTTAAATAATAATTTCACCTATCTATAGATCCAGCTTGCTTATAGATGGCCTTGTTTCTAATGCAATGCCGTGTGTGCTCAAATAGAGTTTTTAATGAATAAAAATCTGCATGTTGGCATGATCTATAAAAAGAGGTACAGTCCAGCAGCAGACCCCTGAAATAGCTAATAATTTGGGAGAGTAAACAGTGGCTGAAAGCTCCCATAAAATGAAACTGGTTTTAAGCCATAATATTTAGTGAAGAATCCAAGTAACAAAACTTACTCCACCTTCAAGGTTTAAAAGGGTCTGGGTTTCTTTGGATGTGGGAGTTTGGCTTCGCACAACATAGAAGAAAAAAAAGAATCTGTTTAAAAAGATTGGTTTCAACTCCAGTTCTGGGCAGACCTTTGAATCTGGAGCTTTTAAGTACACTGCTTCATGATGTACATCATCATAATCAAGCCTGTTTTCTTCCAGAGAGTAAAACATCATTCTAGCAGTGGACTAGAAGAAAGTTCAAGAGCGGGAACCCTGGGCTGATATATGACTGCAAGATAATCTCAAGATTAAAGTAAACATGTGAACCCATTTCTCCTGTGCCTTTTCTCACAATGTGCACTCTTCCACAAACACTAGAAGGAAATCTAATTCTCAATTTCAGCTAGATGTCAAAGCTATACCTTGAGGTCATGCATGAAATACACAAAAAGACATTGGGAAAAAAATGAAAATCAAGCCCAGGATCATAGTATATCACAACACCGATGGTTGCACTCTACCTTTGGTTCTACTTTCAGCTCATACAATCTCATCTCACCAATGTTTCAACTCAAGCAAAAGAGTCCCATTTTTCTGCTGCACTCCTTTTAGATGGAAGTTAAACTGTCTAATTAGTGCTCACTTCAAAAAACGGGTTTTTTGAATTATTCATTGGCCTGGTGGTATTGGGCAAGGTCAGCAGAGCCTCGGGTATTCTCTAATTTTCACTGGAGAAGTTCTTCTAAAAAGCAGCAGAAAAATAGCTGTTCTACCCTGAAAACATAAAGAAAGGTAATAGCATAAGCTTTTCTGAATTCAGCTTTACGTAATATATCTAAAAGTTTAGGACATTCTGAATGATACCATTGTGGGAGAATCAGAGGTGGATGCACTGTTTTTTTAAATGACATCAAGAGAGAGCAAATCTACATAGACTCGGTAGCTGTGGTCAGGTAGGATTCCCTCTGCTTCCTGTTTACAAATTTTCAGCCTTCCTCTGCTTGTCATGTGAAATCTTAACAATATTCATGCAGTGTTGCCCAAAGGACATATAAAAGTCAAACTGTTAATTGTGATGATCTTCCTCCCCCCCCCCAGTTTTCTTAAGGTTGTGTCTGGAAAATTATTTCACTACTGATGCCATTTTCTGATGCTTACGGGCCCTTTAAAATTAAATAGCGGATGTCAGCTGGCTATCAGGCACTAGGATGGTGTGAGCTGCTGGATATTCTTACTGTGTCTTCAGGTATTTCTGACAGACAAAAAGTTTTCTTTTTACATTTTTTAATTTTACATTTTACATTTATTGCAAAGTGTTAATCAGTTTTTAGAGAGCAGGAGCTCTTTGGCTTTATCTACTAGTGAGCCAGAGGATGAGACAAAATGAATAAGACTATATTTGCATTTTGCTCTGCACCACTCCTATATGAATATTAGGTTATTTTCCTGAAGTTCAGTTTTCTGTGCAACTGATTGCTGCTGTCCTTCTAGCAAAATTGTATCTTCATGGAAAAACATCTAAAGGTACTTGTAATGTTTCCTGAACAGGGAGTCATTGTCACATAGATGGGAGTTATGAATATATGCAAAAATGAGTAGGTGAAGATGAACTTCCCATGAGTCACTCAGGATTTGTGAGTCTCTGTCAGAAGAGCAACTATGGAAGATGGAAGAGACAAACCAGATCATACATTGAAGAACCATCTGTCTATTGAACAGTCCTATTGGTAAATGGGGAAATTGAGGCAAAGGGCTTCAGAAGGTGACATTTTAGTTAATAATTTTTTTAACACCTAGGTCCTGTGACACATCCCACAAAAAGTAACACCTGTATTTCCTTTTTGTGAGCTATACCAGACACCTAAAAATGGGCTAAAGAACACAAACGGCTTGAGGACAGATGTGAGATAGTGCAATCCCTCAGTCTTTGTTCCCTGAAGAGGGGACATTCACAGCCTGTGGAAGAAGCCACCTGCAAAATCCAGAGGGAAAGAAGAAACCAGGGAGGTGACTGTGCTGAGGCAGGTGACTTGTGTCCTTGCAGACCTTGCCTCTGTTGTAGAACCTTAGATGTGATCTCTCTTCTGGAACGAGGGACCAGGAGTTTTCCTGCCCATGGGAAAAAACAAAGCATACTTACATTGCAGTGTAACACTTCTGAAAATGACCTATCTTTGCTCTGTCTGCTTTAAAAAAGGAAAGCTCTTAGGGTGGAAGTCAGATCCAGATAAGACACCTGCACTGAGTTATCTGTCTGTACATGTCTAAGGTCCCAGCATACCCAATGGAGACTGACCATACAGTCAGCAGAAATTAGAAAGTGATTTACCTTCAAGGTACAGAGAATTAGGTAACAGATGCACATGGAAAGTGCAAATTAAACTTTTTTCTCTAATGGCTGCCTTAAATCCTGCTGAAACGGAGGTGGTTGTGGCCTATCATAAGGCACCAGCTCTAGGTCAACCTGAATAACAATTAAATGGTTGACTGGGAGGGACAGAGGGAGAACTTGTCACCTCTAGTCATTATAAGGCATAGGTCCTGAGAATTAAATATTAATTGTCATCAAAGTGATGGCCATTTGTTAATTACTGCTTTATTTTATGCTATTGCCAGTACCTAGCACTGCGATAGTTTAAAAAGGACTAAGTAAATGTTCTAAAACACAATTTAAGGAATAATCGGAGAAGTATTAGTTTCATTTAACATGGGATACAAAAAAATTCCAGCCATAGTGCCCAAAATCTAGCAGTCAATGAGCGAGAGAAAATATGAAAGAAGTTCTTGCATTCCACACTTTGGGGAATGATCATGTTGCTACTCTGATGGTGGTTTTTCCAAGAACATAGAGACTTTTTTTCTACCACTAGATGATTATAAGAAGGGACAGGCTGCCTCAAGGATATGTAATTTTTATAAGGCAACATTTTGTTGTAATGCTACATAATGAATAAACCACTGGATTTAGCTTGATGAATATAAATGAAAAGACATCATTTCTTGATCTATGAGACTAAATGATTATTTATGACAGTTCCCCACTTTTCACCCCTTCTCATTTTCACTACATAACAGCATGCTAAATTGGGTTTCATCAGTGGGCAAACTATGATTCATTCAGTCTACAGTCTTCCGTGTCTCTCTGCCTTTTCTAGCTGAAGAGTTTATCAGTCTCACAATCATTGCTTCTGAGCTGAACCAGGTGAGATCTGGGAGAGAATTTTATTCATCAAGATGTACCAAAGCCATTAGTACAATTCTTAAAGGGACAATTTTCCCTTGGATGACCTCAGCTCCCACTGAGCTCTCAGCATGGTTAACCTTAAAAGGTTGGAAGGATCGTCTCTGTTAATGGGTCGACATGAACAAGACTGTGCCATAGTCAGTGCCTTGCGCTTTGCTTCCTGTGTTATAAAATTCCCTTTATGACAGGGGAATACACACTGAGCATTGAAGTTTTAAGGCATTTCCCTAGATTGTCTTCTCCAATTTCAGCAAAGTCTCCCTGTCCGTGTGAGTCCACTGGAGTCAAATGGCAGGAGAAAACTAAGAGAAGCTGTTAGACAGCAGTTTCTTAGCACGGAAATTGTAATGAATGCCAAGGCTCAAATCACCAACATATTTAACTTATCCATTCCCTACACCATAGCACTCTGGGGCTTTTGAGACTGCAGCGTAAAAATACTCATGTGGAAGTTCCTGTACCCTTGATGGTTCCTTTGGGAACTGAAGGTCTAAATTTCATGTTGCAGACTAAATTTAGAACATGGAAGGACCAAGTAATTACTTTGCATTACTATCGTCTGTGTTGCAAAGACCACAGGTTTTGGACCTATGTAATTTCAAAACAACTCAGGAGATATTCACAGAAGTGCCCTTCCACATCTACTGTTCAAACCAGTGGCCTGAAGTTTCCTTGAAAGTCATTACCTTAAGCTTTCTAAAACATAAATTGTGATGTACTTTTATCTTTGTCCCTGGACTACATTACAGCTCCAAAAACTGTTCCAAAGGTTTCTCTTTGGGTTATTGCTATCATCCAGATAACTGTTTTTCTGCTCAGGTCTTCTTGAAAATTTCTCTTATGGAGCAGTGATGATCAGTCAACTAAAACAGTTAAAGAACCCAGTTCTGAGGTGTTTAATGGGTACATCCCATCCCTTCACCTTTGTCAAAAAGAAAGACATAAGATGAACAGACAGATCTGTCAAAAAAAGCCTCATGGTCTCAGGTTCTGCCTGTTTTGTAGGCAGTTCATGGCAAGTTCATACACTGCCCCACACTGGCACTTGGGGGTCAGTGGGACAGTGGTACAGTGAGACGGGGGTAAGACTGTACTGCTGGGAAATTTAGTCCTTAGCTTAAGGAATAGATGAGACAGCTTGAAGCACTGCAAAAGTCCTTGATGAATCCAGCCCCATATGACATAAAGACTATGTCATTATTTTTTCAAATAGGTTATCACTTGAGCAATGTAAGATAGTCTAAAAGTCTCACTAAAAAGGAAGCAGCATCAATTGTGAGACATCTATCATTTAGTGACACTATGAAGTGGCCCCCACTATGTCTCATTTACCGCAGTTTTGCAGATAAAATCTGGGAGGTCAGTTTTGCACATACTATAAGATGCCATGAAGTTCCTGAATATTATTTATGATAAAAATGCGATTCATTATTTATCATTCATTGAGTATTTCAAGCGTTATATGAAATCTAAAATACCTGGCTTGATTTAAGCTATTTTTGGTGAAACAGAAAAATAATCTATTTAACTTTGTTTTGAAATGAAACCAAAATGTTTTCTGGGCAGAACTGAGGCTAAAGAGCAGAGTGTGGAGGACATGTATGTGAAGGTCAAAAGACTGAAATGTGACTTTTGGATGAAATTTTAAATTCCTCTAAAGGGGCAAAGTTTTCCCAATGAAAATGTTAGGGAACCTCATATTTACTTGTTATTCTGTTCATCGGAAACAGCTTGGTCAACAGAAACAGATCAGTATTTGCATTTTATAGTTGTAGCTAATCAATTTCTCTTAGTTTCTAGCACCCTCACTAAAATCAGAGGGAATATAATTTCACTTTTTATTTGAGTTTGGAGTTAGGGGAAATTTGATGTTGAGTTACCTTTTGTTAATGTTTAAGTTAAATTTTAAAGTACATTTTGAACTCACCTTAGTCTGCCTTCATGAAAAAGTTAAAGGGAATTTTTAGCAAAGAACTTTGTAATTCATGCTTTTATTATGACTGTTCAGTCTTTCTCAGACTATAGAAATGATATTGAGTATCATGACTTTAGGTTACACAAAGAGGTTTTACATTTATGCTGTACAGCTAGAGCAAATAATGACATTTTATCTAAGCAGAGACTTTCCTAAGGAAGAAAAGGAAAGAAACAGCTAGGGGAGGAGAACAGGTCAAGGGAAGCATTGGCATCACTCTCAGCAGCATGTACTTTATATCACACAAGGATAACCAGCTGCCTGACTGTGTAGGTTCTCCTTTTCCTATATTACAAATGCATCTGGACTTGCTTTTCTCTACATCCAGAGCAAAGCTCTTCTATTATAATTCATGACAGCTCAGTAACCTCTCTGCAGTGAAGGACATTGTCCACACTGTTCAGTGGTTAAATCTACAATGCTCTGAATGTTTCAGACTGACCATGTCCCTGGCATTTTTAGAAACCTGCTTGCATTCTTGCCATTTTCTGCCCCTGTCTGCCTGCAGCCAGGGTTTTCATGCATATTTACTGATGCAGTCGGGGTCATGACTTTGAAGTCTGCATGCAGTGTTTTATGGCAAGAAGGGTAGGTTCTGTTTATAGCTTAATCTCCTGCACAAAAATGTGAAGTAGTAAGAATTGTTCCAAAGAAATGGAGTTGAAAGAAATGGATGTCTGTGAAAAATCAATCCCTTTATCTTTTTTCACCCATAAATATACCATGTGAGATGATCTCTGCTTGCATCATTTTCCTTCATCACAGGCTGGGGTTCTTTTAACATGGAATGTGAAGACTTTCTTGTGATTAGTCAGCATTTGACAGTTTAATAAACTTGATAGAAGCTCCTACAAGTTTCTCATATGGAAGAAGAACTTACCCTGTGAATACTGTTTTCCAAGTCAATGGGACCCCTTGTAGCATAAACTTTTTCTCCTATAAGAGACCAAAGTTTTTACCTATATTTCAGATACTTTCTTCTGTGTTTTTTCATCATGACTTTATTCTTTTTTTCTCCTTGCACTGTGCATGTGTATGTGCTTTCTCATTCATTTGGTGGAAAACAGTCAAATATTTCAGCTGAAGGTGTTATTTGCCACAGACACTTGTGAGATTAATTCTATAGCATCAGTGAACCTCACGGTGTACCTTGTTCCCAGTTCACTGCCTCATTTGGTGATGCTTGATTAGCTTTCTTAATAGAGTTCTTGCAGCAAGTTGTTTGACTTGACCTGCCTCAGGTTCTAATGGTGCTGTACTTTTACAGGGAAGCCCTGTTTATGTAGCAAGGGTCTTAAAACTTTGTCCATGAAGAGGTCAATCTTTCTATTTTCCTTATCTGAGGAATTTCACAAAATAACTTATTCAACAGAGGGACATTATAAAGCACCCTGTTTTTCATAATAGACATTGGGCATTCACTGCAATCCTTATTCCATCCTTGGCCTATGAGGTTTCCTCACTCTCAGTTTAGTGGGGAAACAAATTGAATTCAACCTCTATTCTTCTTGTGTAAAAAAGCATTGTAACTTCATTGTGTCTTTAGTGCTAAATATGTGCATACTGGACCACTTGCACCAAAATGTAAGTGGAGGCACAGCTGAACGACTGAGTTTCAGTGTAAGTAGTTACGTTTGCTCTTACTGTTGCTTTTTTTTTTTTTTCTTTTTGCCTTTTTTTTTTTTTTCCTCATTAAAAGAAAGAAAGAAACTAGAAATTCTTGGGTTTTTTTGATTTTGCTCAGGTCAAGGGTCTGCTTTCTGAAGGATGGGTAGAAGATGGACATGTGTAATTACAATATTGTGAGCCATTAATTATTTCAAAAATGTTTATATTAGATTTTCTCTTTTTCTAGTTGATTCAGCAGATTATTATATAAATGTGGCTTGCTGAAGATCTCGTATCAACTGAACTCATCTCCTGTGAACTGTCCTTCTACAGGTCATTTACACTTGCAAAGTCTTCCAACCTCAGGCTGATCATCCAGAAATCTCATGGAAAAAAATAAATGAGGCAGACTCTTACATACTGAAAAGAACCCCCCTAGAGTTTCCCATGCTTGTAGGACATCATTTGCACTTCCAGTAGTCCCTTGACAAACAGAATGAAGCAATGAACTGCTATAATAAAGATTTTAATGAGTTTGGATAGTATATATTATACTTTTAAAAGCTTGTCTGAGGGAACAAGTGATTCTGTGAAGAAGCATCTTGCCTTAGCTATGAAACAGCCTAACAGGGAAACAGAATACTTTCAAGAATATTGGAGGGCAGAATGCTGTCACCTGTGAGATAAGCTACCTGATGCATCTGTTATGCTTCCTGTGATGTTGAAGAATGATGGAGAAAAGTTTGAGTAGATGTCTTATGGACTTATGATTTCTGGATGTTGAGAATGTGATGCTGTGAGTTTCCTGAACTCTCCCACAGTGCTGTTCTGGAATGCGAGACTGTGGGACTGCTTTCCTTTTAAATCCCTCAACCCAGGATACCCTGCCAGACTTGCATATCAAATCTTGTTAATTCCCTGTAAGAGATCCTTGCAGTAGAAATACTTCTCTGTGTTTCCCCCTTCCAGTAACTGAAGGTGAGAGAGCTGTCATTTAGCTCTGATAGTACAAAAATGGAAACAGGCAACACAATGCAATTAATCCTTTGCAGCTTTGCATGAGCCATCACAGCTCTGAGACATACCTACAAAGTCTTGCAGGACATAGATGGATCAGCAGAGAAACAACATGGAACATGTGCACATGTCCTCTGAGTATGTGTCTTTTGACATTGAACGTGCACACAATATGGGCTGGAGTGTGTCCTTTACATGATGTGGAAGATCTACCCAGTCTCTTGATTTGGTTATCAATACTGTTTAAAAAAAAAAAGTCTATGAGGCTTAGCCTTGGACGCTGCTTGTCCATGTAATCTGTTTCACTGCCCCCTGTCTCTGTCCTAGGCTGTTCTCATGACAGTCTTCACAGTACTTCAGATGTTTTGAACAAAGAACCCCTATGTTCAGAGAAGAGAAAAATTCTGGCCAAGAACTGTATGGTGTGGTTCTGGCTGGTTTCCTCTGAAATCACCTAGTTCTAAACAATGTAGGCATGAGGAGATCCACAAGTCTTGCCATCAGAATCATTCCCTGACCCTCTTTTACTTATAAATATAGTATTACTGGACCATACTGAGCATAGGCAGAGAAAAAGGCAAGACCAATATAAAAGAAAAGCAGCAACCTGATGTGGTCACGTGGAGGGTGGTTGGCGAGGAGAATGGAGCATATCACAGTGGGCTGCAGACAGTGACAGTCCTCAGCCCTCTCAGATGTGCATGATACCACTCAAAATAGTCTAAGCAGAGTGAGAGGGAGACCTGAGTTGCTGAGGTAGCAGCTGATAGCTCCAGTGGGGACTCCAAGACCAGCACCATAGACAGTGGATACTAAATATATATGATCCATTGACAATGAGACCAAGACCAAAGAGAAGTGTGCTTGAGTGAGATCCATCCAAGCCCAGTGTTTGGAAAAACAAAGCCCTGTGCACCAGAGGCAGAACAGTGTGTGAACACATGCCTTGCTCACATTATGAAAAATGTCATTTAGCAGCCCTGGTCCTGGCACGGCTAGTGCTGCTTTTCTCTGTGAGAGTGAAAGGTCTTATTAGAGTAACTTTTAAGTGTAAAAAATTCTAAGCTTGTAGGAAGAAGCTAAATGAGCTGCTGGGCTTTCACACTAAGTGGACTTACTGAAATTCGAGCACAAGCTCATTTGATCACCCTCAGCCTGTGGAAGCAGTTGCCACTAGTCAACCCCATTGCAATGCCCTTCTGGTGAAGCTTTGTGCACTTACAAGTCTGAAACCTTTAAGGAAAATCTCATCCATGATCATGGTCATTGCTTTGACCTTTGCTTTTCATATCATGTGTACCTTTAAACTTCTTTCACAGTCCTAACATGGGGTTGTATCTATCTAGTTCAGGATCTGGAGGAGGCACATATCAGGACTTGTCTCTGGGGAAATTTATTTTCATTCTCCCGTGGTCTGTTGGTATATTAATGTAAAATTTTATTTTATTTTATTTTTTCAACAAGTAACTTCTTTGCTCTTTATGACTGTAAAACTTTAACAGCAATCAGCAGGGAAAAGGAATATATTTCAAATATTTCTTATAGTTTGTTGATATTACTTTAATAGGTCTGTATCTTTAATTCCCCACTGGTCTTCAGAGCATCAACCAGTGCATGTCAATGAAACTGGATTTAGTTTGTCCTTAGGCAATATTTAACCTTTCTTTCACTGCATTAGCAGCCATGTGTACACGTCAGGAGCCAGTAGTATCTTTCTAAGATCCAGTAACTCAGCAGAGCTGTTGCATAGATTAGTTAGCAAAAAGGAATGAAAGCAGATTGTATTTGTCAAATGATTTATTGTCTACATGCAGTCTGACTTGTCAGGCTCTGGTTGCTTTGCTGTCAGGTCATTACTTACACCAGATGGTTATACTGAATGATATCATTATATTATTATTAACTCTAATGTTGCTTTCATTTCCTCAGGATCATCATATGTTATGCTATGAAAATACATGCACAGTTTTCCTTTCCTTCCCTTAGATATAATGTTTTAAATCGAACAACAACAGAAACCATTGGGTGAAGATCGTTGCATGAAATAGCAAGCTGTTGAAATTGGTACTGCTTCAAGCAGTAAACAATTTGACTTAGTAATGAAGAGATAAAACGGGAATAAATTTTGTAATCCTTTGTCCCAAGCACACTCAAATTTGTAATTAAAATTCCACTAAGAAAGTTCCTTAAACTATAAGAGTACTTGTGTCCTGGTCCACCTTCTCAGCTCTCTAACTCTTCCTCAGCTTTAGTAATAAAGATATTATTATCTCTTGCATAAATTGGTAACTTACTTGTAATGCTTTCTCTTGATGGCATGATGTTTATTTCTAAGTCCTACAGGCTTTGTGATGATGCCTGCCCAACACAATTTAGTGTATTAAACATGACAGCAAAAGAACATATTGCGTGATTTGATTGCTATCTTTCTGTCAAGAGAACTGCAGTCTTTTTCATGCCTTGTATATACACTGCAGTTAACAAAATAGCAGCCTTGGTGAAAAAGATAATTATTGGTTCATTTTCTTGTGGCTATTTTTAGAATAGCACTTTCTACTCCATGTTTTTCCATTGATTAATTTCCATTCTAGTATATAAACACTGGACTCTCTATTTCTGCCAGTGTGGTAAACACTATTCCAGCTTTCATTAATAGAATTATTGTCTCCACTTTGCTTACTTGGGAACAGTGAGACAAATTACACCTGAACGTTCCTACTGGCATTAATGACACTGCAGGGCTGAAATGTGGTTAAATGCTGCTATTAAAAATCCAGTCACTGCTCTCCCTCTTCTAAAATGTTACTTTGAGATAAGATCAAGCTCTTAGCCATACTTGTGTATATTTGAGGTAACTCGACTGAAATCCATTGTATTTATAGCTATCCTGACCTCTAGCCATGTTATAGGCTGGTGGATTGACAGTTGACATCGAACTCTCCTCTCCCCTTGATGTAAGATTATTGAAGGTTAATTCAAGAGTAACTGCTAATCTAGCTGGTACTTCAATGGTTAAAGACCAGGGGTCAAGTGGAGAAAAAGCCATAGTTTGCTTTAATGTCTTCCGTTCTTCTAAATGAACATGATCCTCTAACGGAAAATGGCAGCAAAACCCAAGCATGGAGAGCAATATCCCCACTTATGTAGAAAGTGACAGCTCTAGGCCTAATCATATATGACATTATTATTGGTAGTAATAATAAGTGCTTGTGAGGGATCAAGACCTTAAGATGCTGGTCAAAGAGCATGTATTGGGTTTGTGATACCAACACAGTGGAAAAGACAAAATTGTATCAAACCATCATGTTCAGTATGAGAGGCAGCAGAGAGAGCAGACTGGTGTCATTATCTATGGCTGGCCTGCTTTACAAACACCCTGGCTGAAGAGTCATTCACAAGATGAAAATATCAAAGCTTTGCAGATTTTACAGGGAGTTCCTCTCTGGATGATGGGCAGCCTGGGAGGAAGGCAATAGTGCTTGAGCATAAATTGGATTAATGGGCAGTGAAGGCTGGCTTTTTTGGCACTGTGGAGACAGGAGTTGACAGCTTGAGAGGAGGAGAATTAAATTAAGACAAGTTTAAATTAAATAGCTGTTTTAACACAGCAGCAGAGAAGCTTGCTCACTCACAGATGCTGGTAGATACAGTGTCTCTTTAGCAGGTTTACTGGGGCTGCTGTACCATTCAGTATGGTAATATTGAGCAGTTAAGGAAATGGTCCTGGTGCACCCACTGGATATCTGACTGCAGGTATAACCTGGCTGTTCCCAGGAATGTTGGGCATGGGGAACAAGAAAGGAAGCATTTCCCTGCTCTCTGACACTTTTTCCAGCTCCAGATGATAGAATTTTTATGTAATCTTAAGTGCTTCTTTACCCATATCAGTCATATATCTATAGAATTCCCCCATTACCACTCTACTCACATAAACTCTTCCCAACACTTTGCCAAGAAAATACTGTAATGAAGATGTTTGCCTGTTTCATATGGTTTCACAGTAGTACTCTGGGATGACTTGGCCTCAGGAGCTACTGCTGGTCTTTCAAGATTTCCTCGAAGCACATTTTCCAGAGGTCTGTGCTCTACAATAGGGGAACCAAAAAATGTTGGAGCTTTGAGAAAGCTCTTGAAACCATTTTGAGACCTATATTCCAGTCATCCAGATCTACCATCTGTCCACCATCTATCCTGCCCCTGTTGCTGCAAGGCCTTGGCATCTGCCAGCTGGGTCAGTTCACTTTCACCACACTCCACAGTACAGACAGGAATCTGAGGCATTGGTCAACAGTGCATGGTGATGCAGGAAAATTTGGAGAACTAATCTGAGCTCTGTTTGCCAAGTGCAAAACCAGTGACCATGTTTCCTTCTCTGTCTTTTCAAAGCGCTTACCCTGAGTGCTGGGTAAGCACAGCTCCAGCTCTGCTCTCATGAATAAGCACCGACTCCTGGCCTTGCTCGGGGTAGTCTCTTCCAAACTCCAGGCAGCCCTGTATTTTATGTAACCACAGGTATACCTGGAATATGTATAGACACACACAAACTGTCAGCAACAAGCAGATAGATGTAACAGCACAGTCTGTACAAGTTGCCACCTGGGAACACACTGAAGAGGTTAACCTGAGATGAACTGAGCTAGATTAAAACTAGCCCGGGCTTGCCCGAACATGCTGAACTCTTCTCTCTGATTTTCAAGTTAGCCAGAGACATGTGTGCTACCAAAGTAAAACAATGGGGGCCATCAGAGCTGTCTGCAAGAGCTAGTTCACTTTACATGCTTCAGGGAGAATCAGCGCAATGGGCTGCAGACTGATTACATGAACAAAATTGGTGTGTTTCAACACAACAATAAATTTCACCCTACAAGAGACTCGCTGCACCATGTGTGGGTGGTTGCAGCTGGTGTTGAGCTGGGCTTCTCTTAATCTGCCTCAAATAGAGGTTAATGGCAGGATAGAAGGGATTAGTCACACATGTACAGCCTGAATGTTAGAGCTCCTAATTTGTCGTGGCTCTTCTTTCGGCCCTGAAACTGGAGCTATATAGAATGGAAAATTTGTGAGACAGTCTCATGCTCTAAAAAATTGCCCTATAGCACCTTTATCGTTTTTCCACATAAAAGCTGTTTCTGGTGCTCTGTGTGGTTATTGTCAGAGTAGACAGGAGGGTTCATAAGGAGAGTGCCAGGCAGGCTAAGCAGGACCCCAGTGAACAATTTGATTGTTGTTCTTCTTCCTCCATGTTATACATCAGACTTTAAATGGTTAATATCCTTGTTGGCATAAAAACATTTTCAGAAAAAAACCCATCTCTATCTAATCAGCCTCAATGAAAGTGCTTTCAGCAGTGACCCTTTTTCCAAACACAATGAAATTGCTCAGAGACCTTGTTATTTTCAAATGAACTCTTGCTTGTTTATTGTTGTTTTTAATGCAAGCAATACAAGTTTCTAGGGATAGTGTTGAAGGCAGCGTGAAATGCTTTCATAAATAAAAATGAAATTTGTGAAAAGCTTCCATAAATACATAAATAGAAGTGCTAATTAATGTAAAAATGTTATTCTCCTAAAAGGTCTGGAATAAAAGACGATCCTTACAAAAAAAGCTCATAAAAATTGTTATTGCAGCTGTGCCCCATCACATCTCTCTGGACAAGACACTCCTCAACAAGAGGAAAAATTTAATCTCTGGCCCAGCTCTTGAAAAGTCATTGACATGTGCACATATCACTTTGGGAGAAAATTACATTTGTGTAAATTGCTGTGGAAGGACAAGTTTCCATGAGAGGGGCTCATCCTATCTGACTGTGTATATGTACCTCTCTAAGCAACCTAGTCATTGCTTCTTTTCCAGCCAGTAAGAAGAATACCTATGTTTAGGGAACAATTCATTTGACATATTCTGGAGAGCTACTTTAGTATGAGAACAACTGATGAATGAGCTCTAGGTGACTACCTTAAACTCAGGTAAAAGTTGCTTACATTTGATCTGATGAATATCATCACTTATGTAAACCACTTAGTTGTCCTTCACTTGCCTTCATCACAGGGACCTCTTCAGTAAGAGCAAGGTAGCTCAGACTTTTTTTCTTCAAGGGCTAACCTGCCTGGATGTGATCCTACTTACCTGCTAGGTGCACCTGCTTTAGTAAGAGGGTTGGGCTAGATGATCTCCAGAGATCCCTTCCAAGCCCTACCATTCCATGATTCTGTAAAATAGCTGTGTCCTATTCTATTGTTTTCTCGTAATTATTGTAGTGTATCGGACCTCTCTTTCTCATGCAACCATATTTCCTGGTGTACCTATTAACAAGGACTTCTGACTAGAAATCTGGAGAAGACCCGGAAGCATTATAGGACATACTGAGATATGTTGATGTGGCACAGGAGCCCTGAATGTTTTGAACTGGCTGTTTCTTAAGGTCTCTGATTACCAGGTTCTGGTAAACGTACACAAGGTGGGGTAAGTTGTTGACACCACAACACAGTTTCCAGAAAGCAACAGTCTCCTATTAATAGCGTCCTGAGATGCCACCCTGCAACATGATGAAGAGATGTTCCATCTTGACAGAAAAGCAGCCCTATCATTTTCAAGGAAATATTCTATAAAATGATGCAAGTAGCAAAGGAGTATTTGGAAATGTTTAGAGTTTTTCTAGTTCTACAGCTGTAAATGAAAAAAGGAAGTATTTGTGGTCTCAAAAAAGAGGTTCTGTGTGTGACTGAACCAGCTTCAGCAAAACTAAATTATCTTTCTCCATATCACACCAAGATTTCAGACCCTGATTTTTTTTCAGGAGATTTTGATAACAACCTGTAACATTTGTCTTCCCAATGGTTTTCACGTCACCTCTATTTTGGCATCTTGTGATTTTAAATACACCCAAATACTGCTTATGCCTTTCGGCCCAGCAGGATGTGGCCTTTCCATGTCATTTCTCTATTCCAGGTAGTTTTGCTCAAACCGGCGCTGGTTTCTCCCAATGCACTAAGTTTTCCAAGTGGGAAGGGTCTTGGGGTGCATGACTTGAGATAATCACCTGGTTCTGCATCATTGCTTGTAATGGCATAATGAGCAATCTTGTATCCTTGGCACTGATGTGCTCTGGGTTCCGAATGAGCTCTAGCTCCCGTTGGGGAGGCTGCCCCAGTGTCCCTAGGGAACCTGGCACCCTGACTGATCTGGAGGTGCAATTATCCCCCAAAACTAGTGACTGATGTGAGCATGACCAGGAACCATGGTTACCAAATGACACTTCTGGAAGAGTTACAGGTAACGTGGCTGGGGCTCTGCCAGGAGGCTGAGCATCCCCCAGAGAGCGCGAAAATTCTCCCAGAAATACCATGGGCATCTCCCTGAAGGGCAGAGGGATGGGCAGGGGGAGATGCTTTGTGCCAGGGAGGGCTGCTGGGGGCAGGGTCAGCTTCGCTGCTCTGAACATGAAGGCAAAATGGTTTCTGAGAGAGAAGGAGATTGCCCTGTATCACTTGTGGGGCGTTTGAAAGCTGCAACTACCAAATCGCTCCAATTACTCCAACACCTGCATAACAAACTCAAACTTTCGATTTTATTTAAATTGTGATTTTATTAAAATTGCAGTTTAAAGTGATTTTATTAAGCTGGTGGAAAAGGACCTGGAGATATTGTTCAATAGCCAGTATGTGCCCAGGTGGCCAGGGTGGCCCCCAGCATCCTGGTTTGTATGTATCAGGGCTGGCATGACCAGCAGGACTAGGGCAGGGATCATCCCCCTGTACTTGGCATTTAAGAGGATGCCCCTTAAATCCTGGGTTCAGTTTTGGGCTCATTCCAAGAAGGACATTGAGTGGCTGAAGTATGTCCAGAGAAGGGCAGTGAAGCTGGTGAAGGGTCTAGAGATCAAGTCTTGTGAGGAGCATCTGAGGGACCTGGGCTTCTTGAGCCTGGAGAAGACTCAGTGGAGACCTTTTTGCTCTTAACAACTCCTTGAAAGGATGTTGGAGCCAGGTGGGGTAGGTCTCTTCTTCCCATGAACAAGCAATAGGACAAGAGGAAACAGCCTCAAGTTTCACCAGGGGAGGTTCAGGTTGGACCTGAGGAACAATTTCTTCCCTGCAGGAGTTGTAAAGCCCTGGCCTAGGCTTCCCAGGGCAGTGGTGGAGTCCCCATCTCTGGAAGGGTTTAAAAGCCATGTAGATGTGGTGCTTAGGGACATGGTTTAGTGGTGGACTTGGACTCTATGATCTTAAAGGTCTCTTCCAACCCAAACAATTCTATGATTCTGTGATTCTATGATTTAATACACAGAAATATTCTTTCTTTTTTTTTCTTTCTTTTCCAAAAGAGGAAGGTTTGCCTAACCTTCTGAAAATCATTGATAGTCTACAGTATTCTTACATTCATAATGACATTTTGTCCCAAGGGCATGAATGTACCATGGGGACTTCTTTGAACTCTTTCAGGGACAGTCATAGATGAAGTGTTATTTTCTCTAATTGGAGTAGTTTAAAATACAGCTGACCAGGCAAAAAAAAATCTCCTGCTAAGAACTGTTCCAGAACTTATATTTCAACATGATCTGTGACTAAGTGGTGTTGTCTGTAGATCGTAAAACCTCTTTCTAATTGAAAATGAGAATGAT
Organism: Chloroceryle amazona; assembly: GCA_027560015.1. Taxonomy (NCBI): domain Eukaryota; kingdom Metazoa; phylum Chordata; class Aves; order Coraciiformes; family Cerylidae; genus Chloroceryle; species Chloroceryle amazona. Next base: position 40,906 of record JANHFX010009737.1, on the reverse strand, counting down.
GGGGTTTGATTAAAGTATCTGCACAGATCCAACTAATGAGTGAACAGCTGCAAGTGAGGTGCCAGTCCAATGAAAACAGAAGCAGTTCCAAAAGTTATGTTTCTAAAGCCTTGATGCCCAGACAAGTGCTTCTGCCAAGCAGTTTAGCTATAATTTCTAGTATGCAGCTGTATGCTGTGGGAAATAAGGAAGACCCTGGAATTAATTTGCATATGGCATGCCATCCACAGTTTTTAAAATAGAGAGTCCTGGACTTGCTAATTTTCCTCTTTTCTCACTGTTGAACATCAGGATACTCACCTGATTTTTTGTGAGCTTTTGCAGCTCCTTGAAAACAGTTTGTCCAGCTCAAAATCAGAAAGGACTTACGGGGGACACTGGTAAGCCTGTGAGCCGTTGACCTGATCTCAGTGCAAATGGTGAGCCATTACCCTTGACAGACACCACAGACTTTCCTGTGAAACCTGCAATCATTTCCAGTCCTCCTAGACACCTCCAGCATGAAGGAATAGCTAAATTCACATAGAAAGGGTCTGACCACAGACTTTATGAATGTCATATGGAGACAATCACATTGATGTATTTTCAGTGTTAGAGCTGCAAAAAAGATTTCCAAAAACTCCATTAGGTATGGTTGAAAAGTTTTCTGGTGTGGCACATCAGTTAAATTAGAAACATTCTGCAGGAAGGTGCTGTAGCTTCAGAGGATAAACTTTTTGCCTTGAAATAGGAGTATTGTGATTATCTTGTGTTGATTCTCATTTGAACACCTAACTAAAAAGCTAACCATCTCTTAATTGTTGTTCCTTAACATAATGTAGTATTTGGATGCAGCAAACCAAAACATTTTAACATGATCATTCCATTACAGGAAGAAATATGGGAAGTCCATTTTCTGATATAATCTGAACTTCTGACTTTCTGAAAAGCACTTTTGAAATCTTGGCATCAAGAGACACCTTGTTGCAGCCTTTCAGTACTCAAAGAGGGTCTATAAGAAAGATGAGTACTGTATTTTCAGCAGAGCCTGTTGCAATACAACAATGGGTGATGGTTTTAAACTAAATGAGGGTAGATTTAGACTAGATATAAGGAAGAAATTTTTTACAATGAAGGTGATGAAACCCTGGAACAGGTTGCCCAGAGGGGTTGTAGGTGACTCATTCCTGGAAACATTTGAGGTTAAGTTTGATGGGGCTCTGAGCAACCTGATCTAGCTTAAGATGTCCCTGCTCACTGCAGGAGGGTTGGACTAAATGGCCTTTAAAAGTCCCTTCCAACCTAAACTATTCTATGATTCTATGGTTTTATGAAATACAAAGAGACTCTCTCATGGAAAAAGCTGGTATTTAAGAATGATAAATCTAATGGTAAATCTAATAAAGTGAAAAGTCATGGCAGGTCAAAAGTAAGCAGGTAATCAAAAGACCTAAAAAAGGAGTTTGAAGAGCACCTTGCAAATGATGCTTCATTTGAGAGTGAAAATGTACTTAGATACAAGAAAAAAAGGGAAACAAGCTAGGAAATTGGTGGGCTTGCTTGATGATGGTGTCAAAGGGACACTAAGAAGCATTAATACTGAGGAAGAGAAGCTCAGTAAATTCTTTATACTGTTCTTAACTGTGAAAGATGCTGGAGAGGTTCTTGTACTTAGTGTATTTTTCATAGCAGATCAGAGGAGCTACACTTATTTTAGGTAAATATACATGAAGTATTGGAAAAAAAAGATAAGATACTCAGCATGACTCTTATTTACAAGAAGGACTTATATCACTTGTAAGATGTAAGATTTGGAAGAGGAAGATCATTGAGTGCACAGCTTGTTGATATGGGTTGAGCAACGCTCCTGTAATGGGAAACTCTGCCACATCAGATTGCCTGCTGCTGCTCTTTGTTTCAGCAAGTGTATGGGTGAAGGAGACCCAGAGAATACAGTAAATGTGACTTTTCAAAGACCTTTGAAAAGATTCTGCAGCAAAATATTATTAAACATACGAAGTTGTTCTGGGCTTGGAAGGAAGGTTCTTCTATGAATTTGAAGTTGTTTAAAGGATAAGAAGAGCAGAGTAGGGCTTGGTGTTTTCCAGGCTGGATAAGACTCGACAGTGGGTCCTACTGTGTCTCTTAGCATTGAGACCAGTTTTATTTCATATCTCATCGATAACCTTAAAAGGGGAACATGTGGTGACATCTCAAAATATGAGGATAGTGTTAAACTTTTCATGTAACCAAAAGTTGCATCAATAACAAGGAGATACATCATGCCTTCACAAAACCAAGTGGCTAAAAAGTGAATAGATGAGATTTAGTGTAGATAAACATAAGGTAATGGATACAGAGAAAAAGAATCTAAACAAAGCTTTTATAGGCTGAACTCAAAAATTACATAGGCAGAGGAAAAAGTAAATGCAGAACTGCTACATCCCAAACCCTCAAATACTAGAAATAGAGAGCACTTACTGAAACTAACATGAGATTGACTTAAAACAGGTTTTAGAAAAAAATGCAACTTCTGGGACTTGCTGTCACAAGAAGCTATGGGGGTAAATTATAACAGAATATTAAAAATGCAAATTCATGGACAACAGATCCAAACCAAATAATAAATGAAAGAGATGGAGATGATCCCCTAACATGCCAGCAGAATAATTTTTAGTCCCAAAGAAACCATGGAGAGAGGCCAGGCTTTTGCCTTCTCCTCAAACGGTACCTCTTTCTGTCAGTGTCGTAGGCAGATCTGATACTGGTGTATACAAGTATGATTGGCATTTCTTAAATTCCTAGTTCTCATAATCCAGTACTTTAAGAATTTACTAACCCCAAGAAGAAGAACAGTTCAAACGTAGGCTGGTGGATAAGGGAAAGGAGATTCTAAGTGCTCTTTAGGCAGCAAGTGAGAAGGAACCTTGAACTCTAAAAGTGTAAAATGCCAAGCAGTACATTAAATATACTCACTGATTTACACTTTGTCTCTAAAACTTATCCACTAAGGCTATCCACTAAGAATACAAAATCTGTTATGTGATGTCTCTTAATGTTCTCTCTTTTTTATCTGGGTGTTAAGTTATGTAATTACTGACCACTTCAAAAGCTAAACTTTCTGAATAATTCATAAAACACAACAACATGAAGCAAGGCATAGAATTCTGATGAATAAAGGGATAACATTAGAACTCAAAAAATACCAGAGGAAGATAAAATACACAGCTGGAAAAGGGAAAAAAAATCACAAACAACAGGCACTGCACAGAAATCACTTTTCTCTCAAGGATTTGGCACCATGGTAATTGGTAAAAAAAATAAGTGCCATTATTTTCAACTCATATAAATTTTAATTGGTTGACATGGATAAATCCTTGACAGAACAATGAATTAAAGCCAAAATCAACCTTTGTCAGTTTCATTGCACACCCCTAAGAGCAAAAAGATCCCATTGCCACAGTTTTAGAAATACATCAAAAATTAAGCTCAAATTAAAGCTTCAACTTTTTTTTTTTTTTTTTCCCCTTTCAAAATTTCAAGCACTGCTAAATGTCAGGTGTATCAACTGCTAAAGATCTTGTGCTTCCCCTGTTACAGTGCAGGGTGCTTAGCAACAACTGAATACTCTGGACATAGGACTGGGAGATGAGGCTCATTTGACTCTTTGCTTCCATATCAAACCATTCTAGTTGTAAAAATCACTTAGAGCCTTGACCTTACATCTGCTCTGACCAACGGCACAGCCTCGCAAAGGTATAAAATACAGATCTTAACTATTTTGCCTATGTAATAGCAAAAGAAAAAATACACTATCACAAGTGTCTCAACAAGAGGAATCAGCAAATACTTGGTCACAACTTTTATGTTTACTATTAAATTATACTATTGATGACATCATTAGGGGATATGATTCTTTTGATTTAAATTTTCTATTAACACTTGAGAAGTATACAACTTGTGAACTGTTGAAGGAAAAATTAAGAGTACTGAACTGTTTTGAAGCTGAAGCACAGAGTCAGTACTGGGTTGCTTTGCCTTTAATTTGTTGTCATGCTCATGAGCTCAACAGTCTGATGATCCTGTGAAGTAGATGAGTGGATTTTCTACCACATCTAAATGGGCAGAGGGAGACTCCCAGATTTATCCCCAAGATGCATGGGCTTATGACACCCAATTCTGAATACTGGAAACAGGAATGGAGCTACATGAGCTTGCTTAGGTTAAGTCCTCTTCTTTAGTAATGAAAACTCTAGCTGATTTTGTAGGGACATGGTCTTGGAGCCTCTGCAAACTGTTTACTACTTCACAGTGATGGAGATGGGTGCCTACTGTTGAGAAAGAAAAAAAGTCAAAGAAAAAGGTCTCATCTGTTTATGTTATAGGATTTATCATGTGCAAAGATATATGGAAGATGAAGTTCTCTTATGTGCCTCTTTCTCTGTAAGATCTTCAGAGACATTGCAGGCAAGCAGAGAAGACATAATTGCTGTTATTTCTCCTTTAAAGTCTTCCATGGTGCTCAGAAGCTTTGTAGATGGAGGTTTGGGTAAAAAGATCCAGAGTGAATTTTGTTTTGTTTTGTGCCATTTTCCTGGTAAAATGGGGATTTGACCAGGATGACCAAACACTAGTATAGTAGCTATCAGTGATATCACCTAATAATTTTGCACTTGGTCAAAGTTTGATACTTTAAAGGAAGAGGAATAAAGAAACACCAGACGGAAGTATGATCTCAAACAACCATTTTGGACACTGGATCTTTCATGGCTTGAGAAATGCCTGCTAGAAATGTTGTCTGTGAAGAAGGAACTCATCAGATCTCAGTTCAGATTCTGACCTTTTTTTCCCCTTACATCTCTTTAAAGGCATTGTTTAAGGCTTCTCCAGGGAAAAGACAATTGCTTTTTTAAGCTAAAAAGTTCTGGCTGAAAGTCAAGTTTATGGGTCTCAAAACCATGGCATTGGAAAGCTTATTACAGATTTTAAGGCTGATGTTAGCCTAAAATTACTTTCTTTCTTTTCACTAGAGAGCAAAAGATTAATCTCATGACAGTCTTAGAGATGAAGAAAATATTAACTATGCCAGCATTCCTACAGGGCTGACAGATAAACTTTGGTCAGGTCTATCATAAATACTCTGAAGTGAGGTTTGTTCACAGGCTACTACTGTATGGTATCTGCAAAGATGTGTGGAGAAACAAGGCAGCGTTACTGATAGTTTTGTCTCATTTTCATGCTCTGATAGAACACAGACCTCCAGCTACAAATCTTCATTGATTTTAATTAGGTTTTATAGGTAACAGTCAGCTGAGCAATTGCATGAGTACTGCATACCTGACTAGTACATCACATTGCAGTTGGAGCCCAGATTTATCAATGTCTATGTGCAAAATATTGCCCCTGGGGCAATAAAGTCAGTCTGGAATGGGAAACATACACGAAAAATAGAAGCTCTCTTCTGTCATGCCTTTAACCTGTCACTCGCAGGAAAATACCAAACTTCCCTCATTTTCAAGTCATTACAGTGAATCTTCTGCTACATCCTTGGCAGGCTCTTTCAGCCCTTTCAGAAACAAAATAAGCAATAAAGCAGCTGCTGCTGAAGGTCCTCTCTGGCAGAACTCAGATTTCCAGTAATGGTTTGAAGATTCGTCCCCCCAGCTGATTCACCTGGTTCTTTGATATTTCCTTTTTCTTCTCCTCCCAACAATGAACAGCAAGGAAATCAGGCTTTAATTTCCTTTCCTGCTGCTTTATTTCCTGCTTTGAGCTGAAGCATAGTTTTTCTTGCAACAGGCAGAGTGAGGCAGGACCACGGAGCCCGGTCAGCCCAAGTGGAGCTGGTCTAGTGCAGGGAACAGCAGTTGGTAGGAAGAAGCTAAATGATGTGTTTGTGTTTATGTCATTCTCTTCCCCCTAACCTTGTCTTGACTGCACAAGCCTTTGCTGCTCTAACTGTTCTTCAGATTCTTCTCTGCCTCTGTCTATTCTCTTTCAGTTTTCCCTGGTTTGGGAGCTCCAGAGGCATCACATATTGGGTGCCAATCTGGCTGCTACAGTACCCCAGCTGAGGTGAGACCATCCCAGAAATTTCCCTGAAATAGCACTGTATTAGCTAGAATAATTGTATTTCTCCATTTCATGCCAGTGGAAAAAACAAATCTTGGAATTCAGTGTTTCCAACTCCAGTATGCTCATATTTAGGAAGCAATTCACCTCATTCTAAAATAAACATCCCTTTTTTTAACAGATTAATTTCACCCCAGAATAGCTATAATGAAACTCAGGTAACAGCTACAGAGCAGATACCTAAACTTAGATGAACTGCATATATTCCCTACTTTTGTGTAACGTTTTCTTCCGTGGACCAGCAATGCTCTCCCAGAAAGGATTATTGATGAAAAGGTGTCAGGAACTACACATCAAGCATCTTTTTCTGTCTCTATCTCCAGTACTGCAGATTACTGCTTTTTACCCCCCACCAGTTCCAGTTGCAACATCACAAATGATTGAGGCTGAAATGTAGATTGAATCCTTATGCCTTGTTACACCATCAATAGATACCCATGAGCCATTGTGAGGTATTGTAGTGTGCATTGCAGAGGAATAACAGAGGAATGAAGCCTTAAGGATGCTAAGGTGCAAGGGCAAAAAGAAAGATCTTTTTTTGGGGAATTACATTTGATAAATAAATAATTTCTATTACTTGGTTCACTTGACACCAGTATTGTCAAGACTTCTTGAGGTCAGTGTGCCTGTATATGTATTTAAATCACACAATGAAATGAGTAACAATAATATCTTAGTGTATAGCTTCCTGTAAAACAGTACTACTCAGTAGTACAATATGTTTGCTTTTACAATCAGAAAGTTTGGTGAATAGGATCAGAAAATCTTATCACGTCTGACCTTTGGTTTATCTTCTTTAAATGCTAATATTAATTTTAAATAAAATTATCTTTAATTCTTCAGCCAGGCATTCTTAAGAATGGTCATACCAAGGGACTTCTTTTGGTTGATTTGTATCTAGAGGAAACTGACTCTTTTGCTTGTGTTTGACTCACAGTAAGTTTGAGTCACACTCTTTAGTGTCAGAAAACTTTTTCACCTTCACTTTGTATCATGCAGGATGATATTACTTCTTTAATGTATTTGAACTTCTTGCATTCCCTGGTTGGTCATATTCCTTTCATGTACAAAGACACACAAACCTTCATGACACTGACTGCTCCCATTACCTTCATTTTCCACAGTGGATTTTTATTGATAATATTTTTTTTTCACTGTGCTGCATGTTTATTTTCCCAGTGACTCATACTTTAGACTGTGCATAAAATATCTTCCCACACTGCATATATGGCCTGTCAAAAGCTATCATTTGTGTCTTTACTTGAACATGCAGCATACCTTTTGATGGCCTTTAATTTTAAAGGTCTGTGTAAAGTTTTGTGACAACTGAAATATAAACATATGTTTAGTGTTGTTTTCTTGGTTGGTTAAGCCTTGCTTCCACATCCTGATAGAGCCTTAAGCTGGTCTTGAGCCAACAACCTGTCTCCGGGGAGGAAATAATAGACTGAAATAGAGTTCATTCCGAGATAAATTAACTGCATTTTATGTTGAACAGCAAACCTACTTCATTTATTAATTATCATTGTCTAAAATCAAATGCATTTTGGAAAGGTCTGAAAGACTTCCCATTCTTTTGCATGATTAAAGTTCCCTCCATTGCACACAATCTCTAGTTCCATTTCTATCATAGATAGTATTATGCTGAGATTCAAGTAGATTTAGCTTGTCTCTATCCTAAACCCTTCCTTTGAAGGGATACCTAGAAAAAGAAAGTAGTCACCATGGAAGGAAATATAGCCTACCTTTGAATGACTACATAATGCAATGTTTGTCAAGTACACATAAATGAAAATATTTCTTGACAGCAAAGTTTTCTGCAGTTCTTTACCAGGAGCTTGTTATATTTTTGGTTATAGTCCTTGGCCTAAGAATCGAATCCAGGTATCTTGCATTGTGGCAGAAAAGGCCAAAATGCCCTAAGAAAAATATTATTTTTGGCCCTTTTTGGCCCATCTTCCAAGTCCTGAGCCAGCTGTGGGAGCTGCATCCTCCTGTGGCAGGTACCAGGCCAGAGCCATTGGCTGTGCCAGCCTTACAGCTACAGATATACTGGGGACCGGGGCCTTTTCAAATGCTGCACAGCCACCCGCCTAATCCTGACACTCCTATGTGAACTAACCAAAGCATCAGAGGTTGTTTCTAGACACACTGCTTCACAGGACCGAACACTTTCCACCACAGGGAAAACAATGGGAGAAAATTTAATTTAAGTTTGCATCTCTTTTCATCATTCCTTCACAAAATGAAATGGAGACTTAATGGTTCTTTACATGCACAGCCATGCGGGGTCCTGAATTACATCAGCAGACTAAGAAACAGATCTGAAAATTAATTGTATTTCAACAGATGGCTTCTAATGTGTAATTATCAATAGATGTAATGTGCAGTTTTTCTGCAATGCCTGGTTATCTAGCCATCCTAGCTGTTTATGTGTATCATGCATTTCCCAGGTGCCTGTAACTACTATCACTCAAAGGGCAGAGAACAATAAAAATGTCTGTTTAAGAGCATAGCCACTCCAGACACTAATGGGCCTATGAGAGTCTTTGGCAGGCACATCTATCCAGCACTGAGAACACCAAAAACGAGCAGGGAAGACAAGGATGGATTTAGCTTCCAGCTACATTTTACAAGGCCATTCATTCTTGCAAACACCTAAGACTTGTAACATGGTTTCCAGCTGTGCAAAGTAATTAATTATAATAGAACACAAATAATAATCTGTCGCTCCTCACAGTAATTTTCACTTTCTAAAACCTGTGTGCACTCAGTTTGTGTGGTTACTGCAAATGATGTTTACTATCCAACAGTGAGATTTAGAACAACAAACAAAACAAACAAACACACAGTTTAATTGAAGGAGTGGTAGGTGCTGATGTGTCATGCAGAGTACGAATTTCAGGACAGCCCATGGTCAGCCTGCTAGTACAAGGTGTCTCTGCACAAGCTGTTTTTCAGCCAGGGATGAGGCAAGGGAACCCAGCCAGGTGGTGACTGCGTCATGGTTTTGCAGTGAGCATAACAAAGCTATTCAGACCCTAGGTGCTTCCAGGAAAACTTCTTCCCTGAGCCCTAGGGCATTGCTGAGCAGTTTTAGAGGTGCCCTCTAGTAACTGGTGCTGGCACAACACAAGACTTCACTGCAAGGGAAGGAAAAGCCCCTTTGCAGGGGCAGATAGTCATCGGAAACATGAAGAGCTCACCTCTGCCAGCCACAGCTGCTGGCTTTTGGTAATTATCGATCTGGTTTCTTCATAGCAGCAGCAGGATCAAGAAATCCACAACTCGCTGAGAGGGGAACTAAAAACAACAAAGTGCTCATCCCCCTTCAAACCTGTGGGAAATGTTTGAGAAAGTGAATGTGACACAAAAGACAACTTAAAGCAAAGGAAAGACAACTAAAGACAAAATTTATAACTGCACCAAGAGAGGTCATACAAGCCTCAGGCATTATGGTTCTATGTAAAGAATATGGATCTGTCTGAGGAATATCATGAAAGTACAATAAAACAAACAAAAAGAAAAGCAGCAATCACCATACTGATCATCAAACATTACAGTCCAGATCTCTGCTCATTTCACCATAGCTGAGCAATTCAGCATCTCACAGCAGGCTTATTGCCATGTTTCCTCCATAAAGGAGCTGCAACAAATCTTCTGATTTCTGCAATGTATCTTTGCTCTGTTTTGTTTTAACAAACAGAAGATGATTATAAGTTTCACTGAGACAGGATGCAGACCTTCCCTTTCTGATGAGGTCCCTACCGCTTCAGCTCTTGCTTTCACACTGATACCTCATCCAACAGTTTTTGGAAGCCCTGCTGTGAATCTACAAGACCTTCTCTTTGGGTTCTTCCCTGTGTAATTTTTGATATTTTATGTATAGAAAAACTGAACTCAAATTGCTCTTCTCTCAGATAGTGGTGCATCTCCCTTGAATGCACACATGCAGTTGCAGAAAGTGTAGTCTTTAAGGACTGAACCTAGCTTTGGATTTCAGTTGATTTGAAAAATCAATCTGTCTGTTAAAGAAAATGTAGGCAAACTAAAAGGCATTGTCCTGAATGGAACAGGTCATTCAGTGCAGAAAACGGGGATATACTCTTAAATTTCTCAGGTATATTGTCAGAGTGATGACCACTGGATGGGAGCTTGCAGAGTTGATTCATTCCCAGTTGTCCTTCCACAGCAGTTGAGACTCAGACGAAGCAACCTGGAGCGCTGTTCCCTATTTACAGCACATACATTTCCTCCAGGGAAACTACACACAGCTTTGCAGGTCTTTTAGCATTGCCACCATACAAAAACAATCCTAGATGGGCGTCTCTACTGCACACATACATTTTCTTTCTTTGAATCCAGACTCGGTGCACTTCTGTGTGTTAATGTGCCAAATAAGTCAGCATGGTGACTGCTTTGTTTCTGTGCTTGCTAGAATTGTCAGCTTCCTATGTACATTGCTGTGGACATCAGTAGCAGTTTTAGTGCCCATAGAAACATTTCTGCATTATCCAAGCAGTGCTATGTACTAGTGAAAGGTGGATGGTTGAAAGGGTTCAATCTGAGCTATCAATATCAAGGTAGGATAGTATAAGCTGAAGTCCAGTTCAATTGTAGGTACTACACTTGATCCTTGATGCTAGGTTACTCATTTCCATAATTTGACTGTCCCAGTAGAGTCCTGGCTGGCCACATCATGTCAGAAGGTGATGGAACAGTTCAGAGTGTCTAGAATTGAATCTGAGTTCTGGTGTCTGGAAGGAAGCTTTCTTTTTACTCACCAACATTTCAGGTGCTAGTCCACTGTATAAAACTTCAATAATGCTTAAAATCTGACCTTTTCTTCACTGTGGCTGCAGAATCTTAGATACCTGAAGTACTGCACAGCTTTGTAAAATTATGTAGTTCTGCTTTGTAGCTCAAGTCACTCATTCATATAAAAATATAGCCTCATTTATACTTCAAACCCCAATACTGAGACAGACAGTGTTGATATTTGTTTCTCAGCAATGATAGAGAAGAGCACTTATCTCTGTTCCAGAATCAATTTAACGTGCCCAGCAACTGGAGCTGTGACATGGTTATCTTAAAAAAGCTTTTCATAAACCACAGTAATATGGAGGGAAGGTATTTTGCAAAGTGTTATTATTAGCCTGGATCATACTTTTGTGAATCATGCAGGAAAACAGAAACATATCTGGCTAAGCATTGCCCTTTGAATGTTAGGACAATATATGTGCATGTGTATGTGTGTGGACACCTACCAAGATTTAAACTTTAATTCTCTGAGGTTTTCTTCACACCATGTATTTCAGATGAGGTAATTTATAATATGCCCAACCCATGGCTAGTTTTCAGGAATGATTCCAGAAAAACTAGATGAGCACTTAACTGGTTTGGGTTCCCTAAAGTATTTTTGTGGGTTTTGCTCTTTGCCTACATCACATGTAAAATTAGCTAGACATTTTATATTGGGATCTTTAATCTCTGAAATATCTGCTTGGGATTTTAGAGCACTGCAGACTCTGTATTGCCCACCAGCTGCCATTACTAGCTGGTTAGACTGTCAGACCACCATTTGGCCTTTCATCACAATTTTCCATGGATGAAAAAACTCCATTATCTTGTGCCAAAGAAAATTCTTTTCCTTAAGGCTGAGTATTTAATGTCACTGTTGGAAAAATATCTCCTTGGTCCTTAATCTGATGCTTTAGCAGCTTGAAACCCTTTTGGGGATCTATTGCAGATCAAGAGTAAATAGTCTGTTTTATTATAATGAAATTGTGTGACTGCTTCCATGTACCACCAAAGAAATTTATGCTTCAGCTATGAAGGAAAATCACAATCATTTAGACTGAAAGGGACATCCTGAGGTCATCCAATCCAGCCTGCCAGCTCAGGAACCATCAACCAGAGCAGGTTGTCCAGGACCATGACCAGATGGGTTTTGAGTATTGTGTTTCTTCAGGTGAAGACACCACACAAATGGAGAATTAAATTAAAAGAAGCAAGTTAGACCAGAATTTTACTCCTTCCTCTTCTGTCAGACCTTCTGCACTACTACATAAGAGAGAAAAAGAGATTTCCTCTGGGGATTCATTTATATTAAGTAATTTTCTTTGTTTTCTGACTTACATACTGCTGTTTCTGAAAGTTATCTGTTTCAGTGGTGGAAGAAGTTGTTTTCTGTGTATAAATCTGTGTGGATGTTTACACTTGTCAACTGTTTCAGAATCCTTTGGGATGAAAGGTGCTATATAATGTAAAATACTCTGCTATTATTTATTATTTCTTTACACATGGTAAGTGCTCCTGAGATGTTCTGTTTGTTATAGATGTGACCTGGCATTGCATAAAAAGATTTATTTCAGAAGAAATTAGATTAACACCCATCCTTCAGTTTTCTGCTCACACAGTATTTTCTATTAGGTGTATCTAACTCTTTTCTTTCCCATCCTTATTTTGTGAGCCGTGTGGAACTAACATTCTCAGAGAAATCAATTAGTCTTCCATGTTTTCCTTCAGATTTGCTCAGTGTCATGCTGAAAAAAATGGTGGGTAATTCCAAATATTCGAGTTTTGCTGCATTTTGCTTGGGGATTCACACTGATGCACTTGTTTCTTGTAAAGAGAAGGAATAAAAGGAACAATAGGCATTTTAACCTGAGAAGGAGAAAACACATTGGGTTATTTTCTGGATGTTGTCATCCTTGGTGCATATTAGGTATCACAAAATCACAGAACGTTTGGGGCCGGAAGGGACCTCAAAAGATCATCCAGTCCAACCCTCCTGCCAGAGCAGGATCACCTATACCAGATCACACAGGAATGTGTCCAGGTGGGTTTTGAATGTCTCCAGAGAAGGAGACTCCACAACCTCCCTAGGCAGCCTGTTCCAGTGCCCGTCACACTCACTGTGGAAAAAGTTTCTCTTTAGGTTTACATGGAACTTCCAATGTCCCAGCTTCCACCTGTTGGCCCTTGCCCTAACATCGGATGTCACGGAGAAGAGCAGTCAGTAGTCAGTCCCTATGCCTGCACACATGTGCTACAGAGGAAACCTCACCCATACTCATTTGTATTCTCTTCCCACCTATAGACTAATTTTCTGTGAAAGCAGAGAAAGATCTTCCAGTTTCTCAACCTTTGCCCATCAACTGCGTAAAGTATTCAATGGGATAAATTGCCAATATACTCTTTTTTTTTGCCATAAGCTTCCCCTCTGTTTTAAGTCAAGTTTTGCTGTTTCATGCATTATTTTAAAAATATTTTGTGAACTAATGTTTATCTACCCAATAGAGCCTGTCTGCCACCCCTTGCAGCGGACATATCATGCGTGGAAGCCTGCAGGATTAAATGGTTAGGTACTCTGCCAGGGCTTGCTTGGGCAATGAAATATTGCACTAGCATCTGTAGAAAGAAATGAGGTATTTGATTTTCTCATCACAATCCACAGGCAGTAAAGAAAAACAATAGGAACACCAAGACATTTTAAGATACGGTCATAAACAAATTGAAAAGGTAGTCTTTTGGCTTGAAAACTACAATTTAATGATTCCTGGAACTACAGACAAAAAATATCTGATTTTTCCCTTCTTACAAAACTCCAATTTATTTGAGATCATTCTCCTGCAATTTTCAAAGAAATCAGATAAGGTAGAAAATTGATTCTCTTCCAAGCAGTTAGAGATGTTCAGATTTTGCAGTAATATAAATACCAGGATAGAACCAGTTTTATATTTGGTAGACTGTTGACATTTTAAAAAACCCAACAATGCAAGAAGGGATCGAAGGTGAATTGCTACTATTTCACAGTGTATACATGGGGGTTGTGGTAGGCTTTGTATTGCCTTTTCAAGCACTATTGTTATTCCAGTTTGGAATTGAATTGTGAAGTTTGGGAAGAAATCGGCTCACAAGAGATGTTCTCCATATGGGTGTAAGACCTACTGACATAGAAAAAAAATTAATCTGTATTAGAAAAAAATAAATCTGGAGGGAAGAATATTATGTGCAGGGCATTTATAACTCTTGTACAACTTCCAAAATATAAATTTTTTGCTAGATTCCTTTTAGGAGGCTGCATTTTGTGGAACTTAGGATTCTGCTGTAGCTTTCTGCTGTAGCTTCCCCATCAGAAAAGGCTGGTTTGCTGAATTCAGAACATTTCCTGTCACTTTGTTGTTTTACAAAATTTAATAAATAATTCAAAGGAATTATTCAGATATTGCAAGACTGTGACTTTAGAAAAAGCACATTTCTATTTTTTAACTGTGTTTTTCATTTTTTGTGCAAGTATAAAATGATTTTATTTGTTTAGATCTTGTTTAGACTATTCAAATTTAAAAAAAAAAAAACAAACAGGATATATCGTTCATATACAGATCAGGAGCATCCTAACTGTTTTTGGCTTGATGATGCGTTTAAGGAGAAGGAACATTTTTATCCACCAGACATGACATTTAATTTGACAATATTAAATGTACCAATCTTACATAAAAATTAAATGTAAAACTATCATTTTTTAACACTGTATTTTGGATCATGCAGCAGTTTTATCCATCTGTTGTGGAGCACTTTAAAATATTTAAGAAGTCTTCCTATCAGATGAAGGGCAGTAATAACAAATTATCTCAGTCTCAGTCTGAATATAGTCTTCAGGAGAGTTTAAATACCAAAATGTAATTTTCAGTACCTGAGCCCTGAGCAACTATGCAGATAAAATTTCATGAATCTGCATTTTCCAGACAAAGAAGATAATTTTATTTCCTCTTGTGAAAGATATCCTAGGAGTGTTACTCATCTGAGGTGTTACTATTTCCATAGTGGTATTTTGTGGCATATCATACAGGTGTCATTATGACAGGAGATTCTGCATCTATGATTTACATACATATTTGATGGCTATGGTTCTGCTGAAAAAAATGTATAAGCATGAGAATGAGGCTTCAACATTGGAAAATGGGTACTGGTGTGTGTGTGGGGTGGGTTGTAACAAGTCCTGTATAGATACAGTATCCTTTGAGGGTCTTTACAGATCAGAAATGCCTGTGACACCCTTATAGCTCATTGTCAAATGGACTCCAGTGGCGTTGGTCTACATGAACTGATGGAACAAAAAAATAGAGATGTGTAACTGGAATAAGGTAATTATAGATCTGTGTAAGAGTAGAATTTGCTCCTTACAGATAAGGGTAAAAGAAAAATGCTAAGTGCCATACAGCAAAGGTCTTCCCTGGGAGCTGTGAACTACGGTATCACTACAGCAACAGTCTGGAATAGGCAACTTGAGAGCTCTTTGAAGGACTTGTTGGAAGTCCTGGAAATCTCCAAGCACAGGAGTTAGCAAGAATAAGAGCCAGATGCTGTGTTCCCAAGTCTTTCTACAAATATTGATCAGGGAAGTACCCTTTATGTCACACACATTATGAAAAATAAGTATCTGTGTCCACGCCTCCTTTATGGTCTAAGAAAGAACATGAAAGTCATGGTGGAGAACGTATTATGAGATTAAGAGTCCTTAATGCTGGACATTTAATAAAGTTATACTTTTGAAGGGTGTTTTTCTCATCATTCTCTTCACACACTGGCATAGGCTCCAAAACTTTGAACAGCGGCATAATTATTTCAGGGCTAGAGCTGTTTGTGAATCCTGAGGGGAATCCATTTATTTTTGGCTAAACTTACCTAAAAAGGAGCTGAGTGCTCTGTAGTGCCAGATTAGTCTGTCATAGTCCAACGTGAGCTTGTGTTCAAGGGGAATCCTCCAACAGTGGATATAAACAACATCTGTCACTTTGCTATGATTACAACACAAAAAATCAGGCTGGGTACTCTGTAGCTGCTTGAGGCCACAGCTCTCCTGATTGCCAGCCAATGAACTAGTTAAGGCTTATTAATGTATTTATATTGGTTGTTAATGTCCTTCTAATTTGCCCTTTATGTAAATTAATTCAAGAAGTCTGATCAATTTGAGGGAAGGTTACAGCAAAAACACAATCCATCTACTCCTGTGAAAAACTTGACAAATGTGGTGATGTGGATTTGCTTTTTTAAGGTATTATGTGCACTAAATAATCTGGAGTCTTGTGGGTGAAAAGTAGTCTGTCATTCTCCATCAACTTCATGCTTTATAAAAAACGTTGAGAAATAGAAAAAGCAGAAATGCATATCTTTTTTATCTTGATTTAAAAAAACCTCTTAGACTCAAACTGCATCCCAAACCATCTTCTTATTCCACTTTTAAAATTTCATATTACCTTTCATAGTAGAAAATAATTTTATTGAAAATTTGTAAGGAAATTCTTTTTAAAATGAAAGGGACACGTAGTCATCTATCTGGAATCACAGCTGAACAGATAATTACACATTCTTCTTCTAAAAGCTTGGCTGCAGAAACACTTAAAGGGAATTATCATTTTAAACAGTTTTATTCTGACTTTTATACTATAGGATTAAGGAACTTCAGTTAAATACTATGGTGAAGGATAGCTATGGAAATTGGTTTAAAATCTAAATAGCTCATATCAATATTTATTAAAAATACTCTGTTTATGCTGTCAGCATAATGGGATGTCCAGTCCTTATTGCAGCGCAAAGCTGAACTCACACTAAGTAGTCAGTAACTTTCAGTATGGTAAGAAATGTGAAAGCCCACAAATTTCTTAATGACAGAACTTGATGGCAAAACTAGATACAAACATCAGTGCAGAGGAGCAGCCTGGTGCACTGAAGGGCTGGAAAATCCAATGTTTTAGGTTTGTTTTTGTCTTCATTACTTGAGTGACAATGCCTATCCCTGGGTTGTCTCTAAGCAATGGTAACATGTTCTGAAAACTGTTCCAGCTTCTGACTGTGTCACTTAGGACCTTCTGTGATCAAGAAGGCCCTGCTATGTCTCCAGCATTTTCTCTTGCATACCTGGAGTACTCAGTTTACATTATGATACCCCAAAGTGTCATTTGCTATGGGTCTTGGTGAGATCATAATTTGTCTTTCTGTTGTATTAAGATCTCAGCCTAGAGGACCATTAATTTTTTGAAGCTGAATGTTACCTGGCTTTTTTTTTGTCATTTGAAATTACTCTTAGGATCTACTCAGTCTCTCCACTGTCAGCTTCAATGAGATCAATTTTGTTCTGGTTATGAAAGCCCAAATTTGAAATCTCGGCGTCCTCTGAGTATGAAACTTCAGTAGAGAAACATGCTAATGGCACAACTGAAAAGCAGAACTTATCAGTTGAATAAACATTTCAGTTGTTTCGCTTGCTTGCATGAATGTGATAATGCTGAAAAAAAGTGCACTATAATAATTGATTTTTTATTATTTGTTTTTCGTGACAGTTGCACAAAGTAGAAAGATTTTATTCATATCAGTTTTATTAGTGAAGACTTGAAACTTTGTGCAACTGGTATACAATTGGCTGTTTGCCTTTTGTCTAAAAAATCACTTTGCCACCTTTTCTATGAAATCACATTTTAGCATCAATCTGACACAAAATTTGAGACGCTCACTCCCATTTAGAATGCTCTGATTCCCAAACTGCAGGAGTACATGCAGTCAGCATGGATCTGGGGCATCACACAGAGTTCCTGTCTCAGGCGAAGAAGAGAGAAGACATCAAGGCAGGGCCATGAGATCACTGGTGGAGCTGAGGTCTCAGTCAGGCAAAGAAACAAAGTTGATGAAATCTCTTGGGATTTTGACTGCTCTTTTTCTGGAACTCAGCTATCAAGGTTTTGGTGCAGGAAAAACTGATACCTTTCCTTAGTAGGTATTCATGATTGTATAGAATGACATACATATCAGTGCACGGATGTAATGAAGTATTTGGAGTTCAGGATTATGCTATTGCTGATACTGGATGATTGAGGAAGGACAGAAAATCTGTTATCTGTGTTGTTAATGATTGTTTTTTATGAAATTATTTTTTATAATCATATTTATAGCCTTATTTGTCCTCCCAGTAGTATCACAATGACTAGATTAGGAGAGGATCAAAATGATTTCTTATACTTCCCTGTGCTCAGATTTACTTTTAATGTCTCAAGATTGAAAGTGGCTGGAGCTTTCATTGTTAGCAGGGAACACAGATGATCCAGGGTAGCCTCTGGCGTTGGTAGACCTAGTTTCCTTCACACAGCTTAAAAAGATTAGAATAAGGAAGCACTGTTATTCTAATTTGGCATGCAGGGTGCTGAGGCACATTGCAATTATATAATTTACCAAAGTAGATCTGTGGTAGAGGTAGGGATGTTAAAAGTCCCAGTCACGAGACACATTTTATTAGTAGATTAATTACACAGATGCATAAATACACACAAAAAATCCCTTCAGTGCTTCATTAGATGACTCAGGACTTCCTGAATTTTGGGAATATTTATTGCAAGATCTACCAAAATGCAATTGTCTATTTAAGAAGGAAACCTGGGCCTCAGGATTCCTCTGATTTTGAACTCCAGCTCTGACTTCCAACTCATACTTGTTTCTTTTCTCCTACCAGATCCTCACACTTTGTATTTGCTCACAGCAGTTCTGGGGATGGGAGGAGGGGGAAATGTCATAGATGTTGCTCATGCTAATATGCTTTCTGCTATATGTTTAAGAAAAATCTCCTATGCAATGAGGAATATTTTGCAGTGGATTTAGCACAGCTACAGTGCTAAAGTCAGTGTAATCCTGCTGTCAGGTCTGGGGAAATAGGTAGTATCTTCGTATGTGAATACATTTACAGTCTTTAAAGTTATACTCTATGTAGTGACACATTTCAATGCTGAGACCTCAGAAGTCTTTATAGTACGTGCATGACTATCAGCCTGTGATGCAAAGGAGGATGACAGAGTTTCAGTTTATGAGACTGTTAAACTTTCTTCTTTGATTTTCTCTCCGGTAAACATGAAGTAAGAATTTGTAAGCAGTTTAAATGGTTCCAAACCAAATTTCTTTTTCGAGAACAACGTGGTTCAGGTGCTTGTCCAGTCACAGCATTTGTGGAACATATCAGTATCTATGCTGGATTAGTTTGGAAACCTTACCAAAACTGTCAGTCTCTGTAAAAATCCTTTATAGATATACTTCTAATCATCTTCTTCCTAGCAAATGCAGAATAAATCCTGAGCATCTGTCAGTTTTACCTGTACCCCTGGGTGAAGCATGACATTAATATTTCTTGATACACACCAATTCCATCCCCTTTCACAGTGAACGTTGAACACAAAAAACCCAATTGATAGTCAATTCCAGTCAAAGGAAGGAGAATACCAAAAAAAGTGGGAATGGGAAGGTAGCTTGAGTTATATATCATCATTCCATCAATAATATTAAACATATTTTGAATATCTGACAGTTTCTATGCAATACTTCATTGTTGTGGCTGTTATTATATCTCTCTTTCCTAGTTTTATGTGTAGCTAGTCACATGCTCCCATTTGATGCCTGAAATACAGGTTTTATGGGTGGATAACAAGTTAATTTGGCTGCTTCAGGTCCTGTTCAGCTGCTGTAATTTTGCTCATACTATTTTCCTAATATGTACTGAGCCTTGGCCAGCAACTGCTGTCTGAAGGTGACAGGAGGTATCAAGCTAAAGTTTGAAGGAGTGACCCATAATGTCTTTTTTTTTTCCTAATATCCAGTCCTTCTTCCTTTCTAAAACCCAGTCTCTAACCCTAAGCTATCTCCTACTGCATGCCATTTCACAACAGCCAGTCTGTCCTGAAAGGGTTACAAGTCATCCCAACCTGTACCATTGACCTCTACCTCATCTTCTCATCATTTTCACTAGAACTTTTGTACTCCACTGAATTTATTAAAGAGGGGTAGTTAGATCCATGGTTAGAAAAGAAAAAGTGCCAAATGTTTTCAGACACCACCTAATGACAAGCGTTTGAAGATATAGTGAATGTTGATTCATAAGAAAAAAATTTTAGTTTTTACTTCCTGAGGTCCACAGATTTTGTTCAAAAAGAGAAGTTTATGTTTAGAATTAGGTTACAGCTTCTGAAAAAGAAGCAAAAAGTTTTAAATAGTATAGTACCAAGGAAAGGAACATGAGCACTTCTTTTTTTTCTTTTTTTGGGGTGGGGGTGTGGGGGAGGCTATTACTTCTTGGAGAGAGCTAAGGAGGAGATCTGAGGATCTGAGGCATTCTGTAAACAGCAATAATTAAAGTTATGGATGTCAGTGCATTGAGGGGAAGGGTCTGGAGTAGGGTACTCGAGAATGGTCAATATTTATAACTACACATCGTGACAAATTGAGTTCTGGAGGCAACTGGAGCTAATTGCCTATTTTCCTTTTATAGTCTCTGGTGGTCCATGGTGCTTCAAAACTTGTAGATTTAAGGGATGGAGAAGGAAGGGACAAATCTGTAATTATGTTTTGTGCAGCACAAAAAATAGAACTACTGATGAGGTAGGCTGTTGAGATGGGGTCATCTAAGCTTCTATTGAAACTTTCCAACCAGAAAGGACAGCAACAGCTTTAAGAAAACAGTGGAAGAAAGGTCTGAGCCTATTGCTGTATTATAAGTAGACCCTCACAATTAAATGATTGATGGCATAGACTAATGGCCAAGAATTACTATTCCCTTCAGGAACAGGCTTTTAGTGCACTCTGGAGATCACAAGATGGATGAAAGTTTGGTTAGAGTCAGGTCTGAGAAAATAAAAAGTTAAAGCTGATCTGTGGTAATGGTGTGTGTGTGGTACAATTCAGACTGGAAAAAGCATTGACATTGATAGTCCTTTATTTTGTTTGATTGCTCCAATGTGACTGTGCAGTTTACCACAGTTTAGGGATTAATAAGAGTTAAAGTTCCAACAGGAAGGATTAGGGTTGGATTGGAGGAAATGCCAATAATCTTTTATGCTAATATTGAGTATTACTTGGGAGTTAAGGTGAATGTAGGTGCTAATGAGAACATGGGATGGGGGGATATATCTGGTTTTTGTGACAGCTTGAGGAGTTTTTCAAATAAGAAAAGTGATAAGATAAATGATATAATATGGTTATATCTTATATAAGAAGAGTAGTATTCATGCCTCTGTCTTTTTGAGATATTGGCTTATCTTTGGTTACTTTTAGCTGCGACTGAGAAGTATGGTAGGGTTAGGGTTAGAATTATGGAAAGAAGGGAGATAAATGCTATAATTATGGTTGTATATTGCAGATAGTGTTTTCATAAGAACCACTTCTTTATAATTACATTTTTCTTTCAAGTTATGCCTGGTGGTTGCAGAATATCTATAGCAAGGTTAGTCTTAATTTTAAAAAAGTGAAGGTAGATCACTATTGTACTTACTTCAGAAACTCAAAATTAATTTCAAATTGCTTAGCTGAGGGATCACAGTTATCATTTTAATTCTTATCGATGACTGAGGAATATGGAAATCTAGAACTTGGTATTAGGTATCAGAAAATAAGTAAGAGAGACAATTTTTATGGTACTATTTCTAGACTACAGAAATAAAATGAGTCTATGAGTCAAGTGGCTCACTATTGTAGACTACTAATGTAAAATGTGGACTTGCATTGTATGTGTGAAAGCGATTTTTCTCTGCCTCGGGTTACTGTTTATGGGACTTAGGTTACCATTTCTGGGACTGTTTTCTGTCTGGTTACCAGTTCTGGGACTTATGTGAGCAGAGCATGTGTTACAATTAGATTTTCAGTGAGCTTTAGGGATGGTGTAGCTTTAGGGATTCCTTAGATGAGCAAATGAAAAGTTATAGGATTTTTAAAGAGACCATGGTCACTTCTTTCAGTCTCTGAGTGGCTGACAGAACAGAGTTGCAAAGCAGAATAGGGGAGAAAGAAGAAAAAAGTTGTATTATTCAGGCTAAAGAAATGAAAAATGAATTTTAAGATGCTTTTATCAATGATTTCGACTTTTATTTTATTCATGGCCATTAATTATAGTACTACTGAAACTCATGCACTAAGTTAAGTAAAAGAGCAGGCCATTATTATTTTTAATAAATGGCCAAAATAAAATTAGTACTTGTCTGTGACTTATGTTATTTTTTTTTAATTCTAGAAGAGTTTGGAAACAGTGACTAATGCAAGGATAGACTAAATTCTGGGATTAATGTTAAGAACATGAGAGAAAAAATAGACAGCTTCCTCCATTTTCCTATCCACTCAGATAAGAAGACTTGTGATGCTTTTATAGATCTACTTATAAAGGACTAAGAGTTGACACAATAGTTTAGGCAGGATTTTTGCTTCCTCCTACACATTATGCCTTAATTACAACTTTATTAGGTCTTCTCATGTCCCTCTACAATAGTCTCTTAAAAAAATGACTTTGTAGCTCTTGATTCTTGAACTGAAGTTCACAGGACTCTCATGGGCTTAAGAGGGTTCTGGAGCAAGGTGAAATTAAAATAAATGTTTTAACTTGTCTTATAAATATCATTACAATGCCAATAAATAACATTAGGATGTTCGTTGATCCTACTGTTTTAAGGGCAGTTGTTATACCAGCTTTGATAAGGTGACAGATATTGTTTCACTTGGAGAAATTATGTTAAGTATGGTATTCAATGTATGTTAAGACACCTATGTTTTTGTATCTGAAAGGTGTAATTCAGTTAATGTGTGCGTGCTGTCTGAACTTTGGCAATGGTCAGTGGGAGTCTGCTTGGTGGAGTCCCACAGGTATTAAGCTGACCAACCAGCATGTGCTTCATTAGAATGAACTTCAGAGACCATTAACTGGAATAACTAATGGCTTGATTGACTTCCCTAAAAGTAGACATTATGCGTCATTTGAGATAAGGTAAGGCATTTCAGCTGGTCAGAGGCCACAGGTCTCTCACAGACCCTGTGTCATATCTACCCATCCCACATGTAGGTCTTGGCTATTCTTGAGCATCAGAAATGCCACCAGATGCCTCTATTTAGGGAGCTGACTTTCACCTTAGCTCTGCATTGATTAGACAGGGAAACTAGACACTTAGTCTATGTATAGGCAGCTACACACAGGCACCTACATTCAAGTGTCCTAATCTGGAACTC
Source organism: Chloroceryle amazona (assembly GCA_027560015.1). Lineage (NCBI taxonomy): Eukaryota > Metazoa > Chordata > Aves > Coraciiformes > Cerylidae > Chloroceryle > Chloroceryle amazona. The sequence continues at coordinate 17,773 of JANHFX010009737.1, read as the reverse complement.
AAGGGAGAGAGGTGGTTGCATGTACAGAAGTGTGAAGCGCTGTTCTGGAGTTTGTAGGTTACCTAGCCTCCAGCTGCCATACTCTTCAGGACCAGTTTCATCTCTCTCAGAAGTAGATAGGTGTATCAGGTACCTTACCACACCAGGAGTACCTCCAGACACCTGTATATTAGGCAACTCAGGTATGACATAAGCATCAGTCAGTTTTTGATGGTTGTCTTCAAGATAAAGCTCTTAGGATTTTGCTGCCTTGCCACTAAAGTTTCTTTATTCTAAAAGAATTACTGTGCTCTTTGAAACTGGGGGTAAGTTTGAGTAATTTAAAGGTATAAAATACATTACATGCTTGCAATAACTATCTCCCTAAAAACTATTTCACTAGAGAAAATCTGGAATTGCTTACATTCTGAAAGAATACAAATGTATCTTAGTATGAAAATAGACAAGCAAGGCACCTACACTTTCATACTTTTGGCTTGTTTTCAGTAAACCTTCCAAAGTTTCCCATCAGCTGTCAAAAGGATATACTTTGTGAGCTAGATGCAAACACTCCTGAAAAATCATCAGATTACAGAATAATTTTGATTGGAAGAGTGGTCACCTACACTAATCCTATGCTCAAAGAAGGGCTAACTTCAAAAACGTCAGTGTGGAATTTAAATGGGGTGAGGTTCAGAAACATGTTTTCTCAGGACAAAAAAAAGTCCGGTCCTTTTTCTTAGGTGGAGGTAAGAAGACAGGTAACAGAAGCAGATAGCTAAAGAAGTACGGGGCCCATGTTTACAGAGACAAATCATAGAATCATAGAATGCTTTGATTTGGAGGGGATGTTAAAGACCATCAAGTTCCAACTCCGCTGACATAGGCAGGCACACCTTCCAATAGATCAGGTTGCTCAAAAAGCCCCATCCAACCTGACCTTGAACAATTCCAGGGATTGGGCATCCACAGGTCCTCTAGGCAACCTGTTCCAGTGCCTCACTACTCTCGTAGTGAAGAATTTCTTCCTTGTATCTAATCTAAATTTACCCTCTTTCAGTTTAAAGCAATTATGCCTTCCTATCACTTGTAAAAAGTCCCTCCTCATTCTTCCTGTAAGGCCCACTTTAGGTACTGGAAGGCTGCTATAAGATCTCTGTGGCACCTTCTATTCTCCAGGCTGAAGAACCTCAACTTTCTTTGAAACACTGGGGATTTTTAATACTGAATTAATTAGAAAAAAGAGTGGTCTTTCAGGACTAGGCAGCTTGGGAGCTACTGGGATATTTAAGTTTGCAACTGACAGCTGTGATCTTACTGACATTTTTAATAAAATACATGTGATTGTAACTCCTTTAGTATCCTCATGGCCTGAACTACAAGCTCAATATGTGAGTATTTTTAGGTATAATTTTTTGTCCTGGACTGGAGAGTGTTGATGGCTTCAGAAGGATGGAATAAAAAACTTATTTGTGTTATTCAGCATTTGCTTGAGCCTCTTGATATAGAAATAAGAGATTCAGGTAAACAAGAACTCTCCAAAAGGTTAAGGCAGTAAAACAGACCCACCAAAATGTGCACATATTTAATGTTTTTTTCAGAGATATTTTTTCTTTTAGGTGTTACTGTGCTAGATTGTGTGTATCTGTGGAGAATTACAAGAACGTGTTGTGATTCTCCCATGGGATGTCTATTTCTACATCCCTCTGGCAGACCAGGAATTAAAGCAATAGTCAGAGCTCTTTTACTTTCTGCTTTTCATTCTGTCCACAAAGAAGAAAACAGAAAGAGTTTAACAAAAGAGAAAAAGATTTTAATTTTCTACTGACCTATTGTGTATCTGTTTTAAATACTTGCCAATAGGGAAATCACTGAAATTAAACATTTGAAAAGCAGTTGCTTGTGCATTATCCCCCCTTATCAAAATGTTAATTTTCTGTCCTAAACACATAATTGCATTTTAATCTTTCATACGGTTAATGCATCAGAATTTTTAATACCAGGTAGAGGTCAAAATTAATATTGGGTTATTAAAAGATTAATCACCAACTCAATAAAACATTTTTCAGAATTCAGATGTAGACAAATAAATGCATATAATGTTATCCTTACTTTAGCAGACCACTTAAGCCCAGCTTTGCAGTGACATATTATGTTGTATAAGCAGAAGTATTATAGCTCTGTCTCTAACATTTGGCAAATGGTCATCACCAGTATTGTGGTCTAATATTAAAAAAGCTCTTCTGGATCTACATTTGACATGGATACACTCAAGGTATAGGAAAATTTGAGGGCTGTAAAGAATAGAATCAATATGAGCTTGTATTATGTGAGCATACGACCTGTGAGCTTTCAGGTATGTGACAATAAGATATTGATATAAAGTTTTAGCATGATACAGTCTGTAACTGCCATACCAATTACAAGTCCTTGAAATCCTACTAAGGAGAGTGAATTATAGTCCTGATAGAGAGTAACTTAAAATGATGACCACCTGTGATCTATTCAGAACTCCATTAAAGGTCTCTGTCCCATTTTGACGGGATGTAATTATGTACTGCTGCCACCATGTTGGGTTTTTTTTTGCTGGCATCTTCTGTGTGCACTGAAGACACTGGTACTTAAGATATCCTGCCTGGGTTTAGGATAAAGTACATTCCTGGGAACAGTATAAAAACTTGGACTTCCGCTACCTAGCTTGATCTCTGCAGAAAGCAACACTACATTTCACTGGACTGAGATCCCAAACTAAGTTTGGATCAAACCATCTTTAGATTTATTTTTTTTAAGATATTAATATGTTTTGCCCAAATGCAGAAAAGTGAGAGATTTTCCTAGCTTTCAGAATCTCTTATCTTGTGGGTTTTTTTGTTGTTCCTAAAATGTAACTTTTGAAGTTATCCTGTATTTGAGCATGGCATTGGTGTAGATTACCTCCTAAGGTCTCTTGGAAGCAAGGTGAATAGTACTGTTCCTTAAAAAAAACTAGAAATCTGCACAGGACACAGAGATTAGCCATGAGTTGCTTTGGAACATCTTTCTGTAGCAATGCCCAAAGGCCAGTGGTGTCTAAAATGTTACTGAACACCTCTGTGTAGATACCTGAACCAGGCACTTAATGACTTGCATTCTCCTTTAGCAATTATATTTCTTTTCTAGACAAAGAACATTATGCAATGAAGCCTAAAGAGGGATTTTTGAGCTTTCACTGCTGCCCAGTTTTGGACCAACCGTCTATTTTCCATTGTGTAGAAAAGTTGAACCTCTTCAGGTTTTCATGACCTTTTAGCTTCAGAGTGTCCAAGCTAACAGGATAAAGAGATTATCCAATAAATTTCAAAATGCCTTGTTTTCTGCAGGAGCTGAATTTCAACTCACTGTGAACCAGCCTTACTCTGTAAAGAGTATGATTCAGTATCTCTGTCTGAGCTTGAATAATTCTGCAGGTCCCACAGTAACAGCTGCTGTGGAAATCAAACAGCATCAGGCTTTTTCAGAAGTTAAACAAGGTTAGTGAGTGTCCATGCCATGCAACAAGACATTCATCTTGGCTCCAGACTGATCAGCCACAATAACACGGTGCTTTGGAGCATGTTAATACAGCTGTGCTTCAGAGTATGCTAATAGCTTTTCCTCCTACTCTTCTCCTTCCCATTCCCTTGGCACAGAGCAGTATCTGTAGAAGGTTAAGGAGCAGAGGTGAAAAAACATAAATGAGCCAAAGCTAATGTGTTTCAGAGCTTCTGCTTCCTTTCAGATTTGCTGAAGAAAAGCAGTACCACGGGAAAGAAATGCAAGCAGTGAAAATGGAACAAGCAAAGCAGATGAGGGGAAATAACCTTAAGGAAGCTGGAATCGGGGAGCTGTAAAGGGGTTATACACCAGGTTGCAGAGAGGTCAAGTAGTCTGGAAAGAAAACAGAAAAGGACCCGTGACTGATGCATGGTGATGTAAACCATGAACTTCAACACCGACTTCACTGGGCAGACTGGTGTATCTCCCTTGAAAGTCTCCTCTTAGCTACCACTTTGGCTCACAGATTAAAATTAATACAACAATACAGGGCAGCATGCCATTTAATCAAAGTATAGGCCTGAAATCAGGGGACATAGTCTTTTCAGGAGAGATAAATGGCCATACAGAGATACTCAAGTCATAGAAAGTAGTAAAGCCATTAATAGCTATAAATTTCAGTTATTGTTTCTAAGCTGGCCTAATTAGGTCAGGGCAAATTCCATGCAAACCAGGGCATGCTACTTCTGGTACCTAATAAGACAAACTCTACACAGTACTTCTGCCACATAGAGTCTAATGCTACACAGCTTCTGGGGGTTTAAAGCAGATTTATAGACACGGGGTTTAAAGCAGATTTATAGACATAGACTCAAGAGTACCTAAACATAAGTGCTGATGTGCAGGACTCTCATGTGTTGCCAGCGCCTGAGTTTCCATTACAGGCAGTGGAGGGGTAGTAGAGAGAGGGATGCAGTCTTGTAAACCAAATCATCTCTATCATTTGCGAGGTCATGGGCAAACCTACTAACATAGATCCGCCAGTGCTATAAAGGCCTGGTAGCTATGGCAGAAGATTTAAGGAAGAGCTACACCCTTTGGCAGAACAGCTGGAGGCCACATGGCATACGTTGATGGCACTAGATGCCTATATTTAGGCAATCAAATCAAGCACTCCTCCCATTGACCTATGCCACCAAAGGAGCTGGCTTGTCACAAAGTAGCTGCTTGAGAGATAGGGGTGTGGATTGTCCTGTCTGAAATGATTTGGAGCTTGAATCCCTTGGCCACACATTGATTTCTGGTGCCGTTTGTGAAGCCCTAAATATATTTGGCCAGAAGATTAAGGCCATATTACTGTCCCAGTATCTTTCTGGACAGATATGTTTCTTTCCTATTATCTGTATGTGTAACAATTGTCTAAGGTTTATACCTGCTGAGGAAAGATAAGCATTATATAGGGTCAAGCCAGAAAAGTCATGATTATATCTGACTCTTTCAATGAAGGTCATGAATAACTTTTAACAGAGTTTCAGCATGTAACCTGATGAAAAAGATAACTGCCTTTTGTTTTATTATATTTATGTGAGTAATATAAATCTGTAGAGAAGTTTGATTTGGTCCTAAACCATGAAGTTCACAGAGAATCCCCTTTAATACACTAAAATTAAGGATATATTTTTCTTCCCACTTTTCAATTAGAGCCAAATTTCCAAGTGTTCTGATTCAATGCTTTCTCATGTGATGACCTGCTTTAGCAGGGCAAAGAGATATCTGGCATGGTTCTGGTTGCCATAAATATTCAAACATAAATCAGCCACAGATGTTACCCCTTAAGGGGATCATTGGCACTAATTCTATTAATTTATCCAAAACAAGCTCAGTGGTCCAGATTCAACAATCCCACCTCTTGCTTTGAAATATCTCCAAATTATTTTGCTTATCTTCCTTTCTTATGTGCTTTGGTTTATATTGTCATCGATGTTATCACCTGTGAAAAGGACTTCTATACTGGTAGTCCTGTGGCAGCACTTCCTCCTCCTTGTTCATTTCAGAGTTGATCTGGGTGGTCAGGAAGAGAAGAATTGGGAAAAAAAAAACCAAAAACAAAAACACAAACACACAAAAAAAGGCCTGCTGTATTTATTTGATGATATTTGGTATTTCAAGGCAATATAGTAGAAGTGTAGGGAGAGCAAAGATTGGGAGGAGGACCTTCCTCCTTGTGTTCTCTCTGCAGCTCCATGATTGATACTCTTGTACCCATTCTCTACCCCTTTCTTTGCCCACCTTCCCATGAATGTATGTTAGGATGTCTCTTCTCTCTTTGCTTCACATCTATTAGAAAACCTAATGACTGGGCACATTTGCAAGAGGTAGGAGATACGGATTTGAATGCCTTCAGGATGAAGATGTGATTCAAAAAATGGTTGTCCAAATAAATGCTTTAGGCTATCATACTAAAACTAAATGACCATTTTCTGGTTCCTCTATTCCTTTCTTTGTTCTGGTTACATCTTTTAGTGGTCATGGCAGAAGTTACTGGATTTCATACTGAGATTAAGGGGGAGAGGTAGGAGGCCCCAGAGGTTTTGGCAAGGGATGCTACAGATTGATGGGGATGTGTGAACAGGTACTAAGACTTTCTTTGCTATCGGGGTGCTGTACAAGGTAGCAGAAGGTACTAATTTTCTGTATTGGTGAAACCAAAGTCCAAGGAAACATCTTTAGAGTTTCATCAAGCTTTCCAGAGATAGATATCCAAACACCACCTAAGCTGGCCTCCAAGTGTCCATGTTTTTCTGTTTTGTTTACTTCTTGTTTCTGGCTGCCTAATTTGAGTGATTTTCAGCTGTCCCTTTTGAATATTTCTGAAAACTAACAGAATATTTTGGTCATTGTTAAGTTAAATTCATCAGCTCTTACAGATATTCAAGTGGACTAAATGCTTAGTTTCAGAAAGCTTCATTCAATGCCAATAGTTTAATTGTCCTAAGTAGTTCAGGTGATGTTAAATGTCTTAATATATGTACCATTACAGGCCATCTGTAATACTGACTTTTGGGGAGTCTCGATGACACAGTATCAGGAGAAAGAGGAAAAAAAAAAAAAAAAAAAGGTCAGTCTTATTCTCAACTACCTGTGCTGCAGGCTCAATAAATATAGGCTTTTTAAAATAAATCTGGGGTGTTAATCCAAGCTTTCTACACATACCCATCTGTCATGATCTGTGATAGTAAAACCCCTGCCACTAACAGTATGCAGAGAGATGCAATTACTTGTCTCAGAACTGGAAACATTAGCAAACACTACTGGATGCAAAAAGCAAATAAAAGGACAAGCCAGACACTCACAAATTATTAATCTATGCAGATGACCTTCTGTTTACAATTAAAAATCTAACATTCAATGCACTAAAATCACCCAACCTATCAGACTGTGGAACACCTTCATGTTATAAAATCTATCAGTCTACTCAGATGTCTGCTTTCTGACATTATGCAAAAAATTATCTGACCTTTGTAATTAGGATCAGAAAGACAAACACAATTTATATTCTGATCAAACTGGCCTGTATGATGTAATCAAAGACAAGATGAAACTGACCACCTCAAGCCTCTGACCTGAGCTAGTACTGTGAAAACCGTTTGTATTTGACAACTCCATTTTATTTTATTGTTATTTTTGCAAAGGAGGAAGAAGAAGGAAAAAGGGAAGTTAAGCACTGACAGATTACAAAGCCATAATCCACAGAAAATTATTCAGATGGTATGGTAAAAATTTAATATTAAACCCTCCTGAAAAATCTACAGGAATAGATAAGTACCACCCCTGAAACTGTCAATCGAGCTGCAGCAACACCTAAAGCTATGAGACAGGTTGGGATGTGAAAGCTGTTAAACATCCCTGGTTTTGAGATCTGCAAAACCAGCTCCTGTGACCCCACTCTGTGCTCTGCCTCCTGTCTCCAGCCCTTCCCAGCACCATCTGCAACCCAGCCTGGGTGTGGGGGGTGTTGCATGAAGAGGAAAAGCCCTTGACCTCCCTCCTGTCACATGCAAACTGGGGAAGGGACCCACACCTCTGGGTAATGGGCATGGACGAATAAGAGATTCAGTTCCTCTGGGGTCCTGTAGGACAGTCCCTTATCAGCTCTGCTACCTCACCAAGATTGTGTAGAAGATGAGAGATGTCTACACGGACCAAGCCAGACCTGAGGCCAGCAGCTGAATAGGTGCAGTACAGATGAGATAGATCTCTTACTGTGTATGAGAGAAGAAAAATAACTATAACTGTAACTATATATACATATATATGAAGGAACAGGGATTTTGGACAGTTAAAATAGCTCTTGAGAATCTTATCACATATTCTATTAAGTGAATAGACTTTTGAGAATCAATTTACTAACACTACACGAAGAAAATCCTGAAGTCTAAATACTTTTATCTTGGACTTTTTTTTATTTTAATCTAAATTTTAGTTTTAGTTCTTTATCTTAATTAAATCAACAAGTTTTCACTGGTTTGGTTTTAACTTTCTGATACAATTGCTCATTAAGACCACTTGAGATCCAAGCCTTTTGCTTTATGTATGTTTGACATGACTGTGGCACAAAAAGAAAAGTAAATAACAAAGAAATATAAATCAATAATTTATTTGAGAAAATAACCATATTTATATAGCAGTACAAATTTTAAACAATAATATGTACTCCATAGACTTAAAGCATAAATTCATATTGTTCATAACACATGGTAGTTATTTTTTTTTCTTCCTTCAGTTTATAGCAGCTCTATTGTCTTCAATAAATTGCTCTTGGGTTTCACCAAAGTAACAGAGCAAAATTTGACCCAGGTATTTTACCATTTCATTTAAATCTAAATTTATAATAAAATACAAAAACTTCTTAATGATTCACTGTTTCGTTGCTAGGCAGTCTGGCCCTGATGTGCTGTTAAAGTTTGATTTACTCTGCTGATCCATGACCTTTTTCTCTGACGACTCATTTTTTCTGATTATTTATTTATATTCTAGAAGCATGTAGAGACTTCTGAGGTGACCAAAGCTTTATTGTGCTATTAGGCACTGTCCAAATACACATAAAGAAGATCTCCTCATTCTGAAGAGTTCATTATTTATGTAGCAGGCACAGGTTTTTAGGGAGCAGAGAGAGATGGAGAACTGAGTTTTAGCTCCTGTGAATTGCATTTCCCAGTGTGCTATGCACTCTGCTTTGTGTAGGAGGGAAACAGGCACTTGGTAGCCATCCATCGCACAACTACGTGCACAACAGAGACATGACAAGTTAGACAAGACTGGAAATCAAACCTTTTATCTATCTTACTGAGAAAGACAGGAATGGAGGTAAGGAGATTCTCACCTCTCCAATGTCCTTTGCACAAGTTATTATGTATATGGCAGAATTAGTTAAGTCTGATGAATTTAGGCTAAATAGTACAAAAGTTATTGGGGGAGAGGGAACAAACATCCACAACCACACATAGTGTGAAGGAGTTGATGTTAGCCTGAAAACATGTTGGCATGCATGTTCAACCCAGGAGTCAGTAATCATTGAGGTTCCTGCCTTGTGCACTCACTCCTCAGCCTGACAGTAGAGCTGGGACAACAGGAGATCGAGTACAGGTCAAAAAAACAAAACAAAACAAAAAACCAGAAAAGCAGCTGGGCAATATTTATTTTGAGAACAGAACAAGCAGACAAGTATTGATTTCCCAAAATGGTACAAGATAAAAAGGTCATATTTTCAGTCCTCGAAACCTCGGTGCCTCACTAAGGTTCTGTGAAGCTATTTCACCAGACGTATTTGTGTTTCCTTAACCAGACATCGTTGCCTCATATCCCAAAGGGACTGTGCTGCAAATGACATATGAAAATTGATTGCTGAATTTCTGCCTGGCTCACAGGGCATGGGCCTCACCAGTCTGTTGCAACACCAGCTTGAGTTACAGACATGGCAGAAAGGGAGCTCGCTATTCACCCCTCCCAAGCACAGACACAGATGTTACTTAATGGGGGGAAATCTGACTGGTTAATTCGGTACACAATTAGATAAAGCAAATCTCACTCTCTTCAGTACTCTGCCTTTTTACACAATGTGGCTTGCTTTTAAACCAGTTTTTGAGGTGTTAAATTAACACTTGTTTGTCAGAGCAGAGGCCAGTGCATCCAGACCTGTCAAGACTTTTCTCTGCATTCTCTTTTATTGGATCATCATTCAAATCAGTCTTGCTCTTCACAACAGAGCATGACAACCCAAAACTGCATAAGCACCTGGAAGTGTGAATCTCAGCTGTGAGGCTTAGCTTTGCCTTTACCGATACTCCACTTGAAACATTAAAAACCAAGAGCTTGCTTTTAATCTTACTTAACGTGATATAAATCAGGGATTATTCCACTGAAGTCAAGGTAAATTGGCAGTAAAGTGGATCTGTGTGATAAATATCTCGTCCTTAACTTGAACAAAACAATTTGGGCTATAAATTGAATATGTTATTGTGAATGCTCTGAGCTACATATGCTGGAAAAAAACACAGAATGAACCCATGGCTTCCTTCTGAGCACAATGATTTTCGCTCTTGTCTTTGTCCAGTTTTTGCGGGGTTATATCCTATAGATACTGGTTGCTGCATTCCCACCTTTGTTCAGGTTGCAGTTTGGCTGTTTTGTGTGCAGATAGCTGGTATTTTGGACTAAGGGTAGAGTTGCATAAATATAAACAGTTGACCATAACAGATGCTCAGTTAACATAACTCATTTTGCACATTATTCCTGCAGAGCAGTCAACATGGTGTTTAACAGCCACACTAAGGCTTATTATATCTCTTGTGTTTCTCCTCAAAATTATTTGCATTTTTTTCCCCCTTCATTTTCACACTGCATGCTCAGCTGTTGGCCAGTACAACTACTTTTCTCATTCCAGGTAGGCATGTGTTTGCAATCAAAGAGACCAACTTAAGGCTATATTTTATGCCAAATTTTATCTGCCAGCTGTGTCTGCGTATTTGCTGTGTCTATCTCTCCTGTTAGCCAACTGTTTTCAACAATCAGCTTTTTGATAGCCACAAGGTTCAAACTTAAAAGCTGCTCATGCTGTCATGCATTACCTTCATCTTTGGGGTTTTTTTTCTTCCTCTTTGTATCCAAGCAAGGGTACAAGACACAAAGATCCTGGTGTTGCCTCCTCTCTGCCAGTCGTGCCATGTGATTCCTGTTGAATGATTGTGACCATGGGGTCAGGATTCTTATTTCTTTATTTTTACTTTCTAGATACATCCAGAAATTCCCTTCTCAAGTGGAACATTTCAAGGCAGAATAGTAAGATGCGTCAAAGACTGCAGAATAGAATGGTCTGACAAAGATAACATGAAAGGAGGGAAAAAGTTAATTAAGATTACAGGTCAGTTAGCTCCATGTGGAGGTATTAAGACTGGGCAATGCCTTCGTCTTACATTTGAAACCTCTTAAGATACATGGACACAATAAGATATATTTCTCTGCCTGATTTCCAAGCCAGGCATCTCTGTAAGCAGGAAGAGGCTGGTACACAACACATTACAGTGAAGCATTGCACATTCTAATGGAGAGCCAATCTCATCAACGTGGGAATGTGTAAATTTACCCTGAATGTTTCCCCCTTATTAATGAGTATCCTAATGCAGGAATGGAACATACTTTTACATCTTCTTTCAAATAAAATCTGTAATTTTCTCCATCTCCCTCATAGGCAAAAAGAGCACTTCCACACCTTCCATGTGATCCTCAGGAACTCTCAAAGACTTGTGTTTATGTTTATTCCCACTCCCTTGATTATAGGAAACTCCTATGTTACCTATATGATTTTACCTTTCTTTACTATTATGAATCCCCCAGATGATCCTCACTCTACAGTTTTTTATCTGAGTGCAGTAGGACTTGCAGACTTAAGTAGATGTATAAGAATATGCAGGAATTGAGCCAAGCCTGGATACCACCGTTTCACTGATCCCTACACAGAGGAGGTGGAAGGAAGACATTATATGTAACTTTTTAAAATACGTGGAATTCTTAAGTTAACCTCTCTGTGTATCCCCGTTCTGTGCAGCACACAATCAATCACTAAAACTCTGTGGACTTTCCACAAATATGTAAACACATACATCATGACAAATGGAGGGGAAGAGAGAATAACCGTCAGTCTGTTAAACGTGAAGTTCGCTGGCGAAGACACTTCTAAAGGTGACTTGTGTCAGTGTGTGAGGATGTAAACAACACCCTACAGCTACATCTATGCAATTACCCATGAGTAGGGACATCAAAAATATGGGAGAAAAGGATGCTGTGTTCACTTGATGTCCTCTGTATTTTTCACTTTTGGAGCAAAGAATAATTTAACTCACTGTTTAGGCACTGTGTTGCTCTCCTCGAAGATAATGGGGAAACTCTTTTAGTATGCCGGAGGAAGATCATGTCTATTATTTATGATGGCCAAGTGTGAAATGCTTCAGTGCCAGCACTCATCAGCAGGAAAGGAAGTTCAGAAATGATGGGTTTCAGTACAGTCTGAAGGTACCTAAGAATTTTTGTTTCAGTTAAACACTTCATCTTTTCCCATAGGCTGCCTGAATGTTGAATGGCATTTTTGCGGAGGGTGTATTTCTAATACCTGCATTGTGTTAGCTTTGATGTCAGAATTCCATTTTGAAATCCATGACTTCTCTATTAGGACAAAGAAAGATGATTAAAAGACTTTTGGCCTAATCTTTCCTGACACACAATGTTATAAGATTTCAGTCCTTGGCCAGTTATGGCATGAGAAAGACAATGATTAGACCATTAATCCATTTTGATCATGGTTCATAACTTGAAGAATTGTTGTGCCAGGATTGTTATTTTGACATGAAGAAGTAATACAGAATATTTTTTCCATACTTTCATCTCTTGATCTTCTCTTGAAAGGAAAGTGAAAAATGAGAGCCTACAAAAATATATATTGTAAACATGAATGTATGAAGAACCTTGGAAAAGAAGAATGAAAGTCAAATGTTGAAAATCTGGTGATGTTTCTTTTATTCTCTTCTTGTGTGAGTCATGTAAACCTCTGTTGTTTCTTTCTCCTTCAAATATTGATTTATTGCTTGATATTATTCCTGAAATTCAAAACTTCCTTGGATGCTGCTTTAATGCTTGTATTCTTAAATCCACTTTTTTAACCTCAACTTAAACAACTTGGCAGTGACAGATTTTCTATAACTGTGATGATTAAGTCTTTTGCCTAATATATTCTTACAAAGGCACTGCTGGGACAATCTTGGTATAGTCTTGGTCTGTGCTTTAAGAGGAGGGGTACCCCTCTGGGACAGCCCATTTCTTCTGTTGCTGTATCTGAAGATCCCACAGTCAGTTATCTCTCCTGTTGCAGGAATAGTTGGTAATGGATGCAGATGTTTGAAAAGAAATCATCTAGTAAAAAGGAAGGAGCTGTTCTACAAATGCATAGGTCCACAATCCTAAAATGTGTAAAGTTTAAATAAACAGGACTAATTTCCACCACATATATTGCTGGAAAACAAATCCAATTTCTATCTCCTTCCCAGGAACATCAGGGCATGTCTTTGTTCCACATAGTGTAATGTGACAATTCAATCATTTACAGTGCATTTCAAGTGGAAGAAATCATAAAAGTATCCTATTGTGAAATGGGAATCAGGTATCTCACTTGATCCTTTCATCAAGTGTAGGAAGACTTCTTATGGGGCCTCACCAGCTGAGCAACAGTGGTGTTTTTCTGACAGCAGCAGTGTGGACAATCCAGCTCTTGAGGAAGGTTGTAAGGTTATTCATAAGTGATGGGAGAAATTCTGTCATCTTCTGTCCAAACACAGTATACATGAGGAGTCTGTAGGAGTAGTGAGCAGCTGCAACATGGGGGAGGTCCTCTGTATTTTTTCACTCCTTTTTCAGTCATCCAACACAACTGTACGAGCCAAATATATGTGAAAGATTGGTTTTCTTCTTAACCTCACTGGCAGTGATCATGTTGAAGATTAAATCTGCACCACAGAGAGTGACAGATGCAAGCAAGTTCTGCCTGTTCACTCAGCTCACCAAGGGCAGTGTGATCACATCAGTGCATTTCAAACCTGGGGTTAATATATGCTGTTAAAAGGAAAGGATGTATTAGCTGGGGCTCAGCTCCAGGCTGGCACACAGTTTTGGCATGAGAGCTGCCTCATGTCTCCTGCCGTGGTCTAGGGGGCAGAGTAGGCTCATGCCAGCTTGTAAGAAATCATGTGGACATATCACATGCTGCTTCTCTGTTGAGCTGGTGCAGCCACAAGTAGTGCAGCCATTCCTGAGGGATTTGGAGTTGAAAGGAATCAGGCAGTGCTTGGCAGGCTGGAAGGTTGAAGTATTGGTTAATTAAATTCCTTGTAGGTTTTCCCTTCATGATAATGATAAATCCAGGGATAAGTTGTCCTGGCAACAGCTTTGGCTACTGTTCTTCCCACCCTTGCTTTTACGCTTGTGATTCAAGGTACTTGAGTATGTAAATCACCAGCTGAGGCTGGTGAATTTATTTATTTATTGCACAGAAAGTAGTGCCTGTATTAATTGGTAATACAGTGCACTTTCATTTGAGTTTGAATAATAAAACAATGTACTCACTCTTCAGAGCTCGGTCTTTAGCCAACAACATATATTATTCATTGTTTCAAAATGTAATAAAGATACATACTTAATATCTGCTTTCCAATTAAACTTTATGAGTGGGGGTTGACTATGGTTATATTTTTTTGGCAGTGCATTTTAATTTTCTTCTAATGCCTCCCTGGGAATTCAAGAGGAGGCTTCAAGCATAAACATCTTGAGTGTTAAAATAGCATAGTATATTTTATGGTCAAAATGTTATTACAAAGATTTGTGGGGCTATCAAATCTGGTGACTGAAAGTACACATTGAACCTGCTTCACATGATTTCTCCAGTAGGCTTTAGTGTTTGAAATTTCAGATGATGCAAATGGCCCCAGAGATAAGTGGCATAGTCTTTTTTCGTTTGAGGAGTGGTGTCAGCTGACTAGTTGAAAACTGTGGATCCTTGGTACTCATGCAGATCCAATGATATTAATTTTATTATTAATAAATATTATTAATGTAGTTTTAATATAATCATTATCTTTGATAATAATTATTAATAATAATGTTATTATCCACTCAAATAAGGAAATTTTGACTGGTCAATAAAGGCAGAAGTGTCAGTGTGTCAATCAATCATGCAACATGGCTCAAGGCAGATGACAGTGGTTGTGAAATAGAGATATTCAGCTCTTGCAGATAAACACCCTGTGTATCTGTGTGTACTGTGAAGTCACTTTCCTTAGGTCTGTCTGTAGTCAATACAGATGCTCATAAGAATCACTCTCCTAAGGACTGTTATTAAGGTGCCCAAATCACCCCGAGGAGGGATTTCTCTTTTTCCCGTGGCTACAGAGGAAGTTTAAGGAAATTTGCATCAAAACTCAGACAATGAAGTTTTGTCGTGTACAACCCTCCTTTATAGCTCCTTCAATTCACTCAAACAAAGAGGATAAGGAACAGGAGGAACACAATTTTAAGCACTCCTGCCATTGTCTTATCTCTAATATGAAAACAGCAGAGCATATTTCTGAAGACGCAGCTGGCTGACTGAACTAGACAGCTAGGAGACGACGTACCTGGGGCTGGCTGGTAGCCCAGACTGCAATACAATTGAGTCTGTCTAAATGGAGATCTCCAGCAGGCTAAAAAGAAAAGATGCTCCTGTTAGGAATTCTGTGCCAAAAAAAGGATGGGAAAATATTTTCGAGGAACATGTAAATAGGGCTCTGCACTTCCCAGAATGATGGTAGGAAATGGAAATCAAGAACTGGATAGATTTCTGTCTAGGAGAGGCCACCGATGTTCTGGCAACAATAGGTATTGACATTGATATATGGAGTTAAAATCAAGAGGGCTCAGGAGGCTTCTGATGAAGGGAAACCAAAATACAGAAAAAGCATTTTGGAAATGAACATCTCACTTGGTAAGATGGGTAGTTTTTTGTTGTGGATCACTGACTCTCTTACTGAGGAGACAGGGGAAGAACAAACTTTAAATCCTCAATAGCACTCAGTTTCTGGGGAAGAAGCTGTTACCAGATGAGGTCAGATTAGTAGCAAAATAGATTCAAATGAGAAATCAGCATAAACCCAAAATGTGTTGAGAATAAAATTAATCAAAGCATCAAGAGACAGAGAGTAAAGATCTTTGATTAGCTTTCTGCCAATAACTGGGAGATGAAGTGAAAAATAATAAGGATTTGAAACTATTAATTTTTTTTTAACCATTTGGATGTTTATAAAGCCTGATAGGAAGCTCTGTGTGACTGAAAATTATAAAAAAAAACCCAAAAAACAGTGATTTTGATAAGCAGACTATGTAAAGGAGACAGGTACTCTTCCAAAGCTCACAACTTGGCAGTATTGCAACAGAGCAGCAAGCCAAGACAGAGTTCAGGATGAGTAACCTCTCCTCTTACAGTGGGGGAAAAACTGCATTAGCATGTAGGGTGGGAGACTGCATGAGATATGTTCAAGTACTCGTGCTGAAAGAAACTAAAAGTTCTTTAGTTTTAACATCTAAGCTTGTGGAACTCTTAATTTAAACATCATTTTGAAAGATTAAGAGACATATATCACATGCCTGAAAGATACAGTTGCTTAGGTACAAATGATTTTTACTTGATTACATTTGCAAGCAAAATAACAGAACTAAGATCAATGGACTAAAATAGATATTTGAAGTTTTAAAACATTCTGTTTCATGGAAATGAAAACAATTAGGAGGTAAATCATTTGGGGAAAATATCAGCAAACTGATGAATTATGGTTGAGTGTGATTGCAGAACATTTCATTGAATACTTCAAAAGCCACATTCTGACAGTGGGAACGGAAGGTGTTGCCAGCTATAAAACCAAACCAAAACAGGTAGAAGCTTGAATCAGGGAGGATGTGAAAGGACTTTATAGAAGGAGTATAAAGCAGTGCAGCACTCATAGGGGAGAAAGTAGATAACACATGGGTGCAAGCAGGGACTATGCATTTCAATGCAGCTACATATAGTCTATCAAAATATTTCTGTAGGTTTTACCACAGTGGAAAAGCAACAAGAGTACAAATTAGTAAGAAGCACAATAAAGTTTCCACTGCAGGAATCTCTAAGGCTAAGATTTCACTTGCTTTCTACCACCACAGTTCAGTTCCGACAGTGTTAACTGAACAAAGTGTCATGTTTGCTTTTCATGTAGTTGGTGTATTAAACATTGTAATGTTTTATTTTGCCTTCATTATTCTTCTCGACAATGAACAAGCTGATCATTGTAGGTGATGAGTAGGTGAATTACCAGCTTTTAGAAACTGCTTTTCTTCCCTGTTATTTTTACTCAGTGCAGATTCTTGAGGAACTAGGGAGGTAGGTGGACAGCAGAAGACTTGTAGAGGATATGCAGTAGAATAGGTGCAGATGGCAAGTGACAATAAGAAGGGAGGAAAGTGATGTGGGACATGTGGAGAAGGAAAACCCAACAACCTTATTCATCCTGTGTGTATATGCAGACCTATTTTTCTTGTGTTTTTTTTCAAGGGATCAAAGACATTGGATGCCTCAGTTCAGAATCATGGTCTGGTACTGAGTTAGTTCATTAGAGAGGCAAACAGCAATACAAAAATGCTAGGTAGAAGAAGTGGAAGATTTTTTTCATAGGGGTTGGTTCTGTCTTCTGGGGTGTGTGCATAAATATGTTGCATTTGTGGACTTTTCTATCAAGCCTGCTGTGTGTTTAATTCAGAATCTACTGTGGAAAAAGTTTGTACTATAAGGTCTTTGGAGCAGAAATTTGTTTCTGGAAACCTAAACTATCTGCAAAGACTGTGATATCACAGGAAAATTGAGTTGTCAGAGACATTCATGAGACTTGATGAACATAAAAGTTATCTCTTCTTGTAAATACACTTTTATTTTAGCTACATCCTATGCACTCTGAATCCCATGCACTTATCTCTTTCTCCTCACAGCAGTTTTTCTTGCTTATTGGCTGAGAACTTTAGTGCAAAAGTCAGGATCTAATAACTTGCTAAGACTTAACTGGAAAACACAACAGAACAGAAGAAAAGAAAAGAAGAAAAAAAAAAGAAAAGAAAAGAAAAGAAAAGAAAAGAAAAGAAAAGAAAAAAAAGAAAAGAAAAGAAAAGAAAAGAAAAGAAA
>JANHFX010009736.1:0-27651 GCA_027560015.1 Chloroceryle amazona | reverse complement strand
CACCCGCTCCCCCAGCACTGCCAGGGCACCACTGACCCCTGGCCCTCAGCACCACAGCTCCACGGGGGGCTTGGAAAGCCCTCCAGGGGTCCCGGGGACTCCCCCCCTGCCCTGGGCAGGATCTGTCCCACCTCAGGGAAGGACCGGGGTGAGCAGCGCTCTGCTCAGCACAAGGCTCTGTACCCAGGACCAGCTTTCTAGAAGCACATTTATCCCTCAGCCACCTGGTTCCGTATCCCGAGGGTGGGCAGCTCCTCCAGCAGCAGAACCCACCAGCAAAAGCCTTTCCCTCGGCTGGGCGTGCCGCGGTCTCAACCCTTATCTCAGCACAGCCATAAATATCCTCAGCCCACAAAAAGCACCTCGTCAGCTCCGTTATCTGCGCCCGACGCCAAGAACGGGCCGAGCCGATCCGGTGCCCGATCGTTCCCCCTCCCCGGCTGTAAATCAAGAGGCGCTTGGAGGTTGGGCCACCAGCCCGGTGGCAAATGAGCCCGCTGCCCAAACTCCAGAGCGGGGAGCGCGGGGAAGCCGTTACCGGCGTTCGCCTCCCCTGCACCGCGCCGGACGCCGGGAGATGGTTAATTAGGAGGCGGCGCCGGGCGCCGAGGGGAGCTCGGCCGTAAGGGCGGGAAGAGGAGGGACGAGGCGTGGGCAGCCGCCGCTCCTCAGCGCTCTTCGCGGCGAGCGGGGACCGGAGACACGCAGTGGGGCGAGCAGTTCCCGCCTGAAGGGAACCGCCTGGTGCCCATGGGGGTGGGCGAGTTAAGCCCGATCTTCTCCCGCCTCGGACCCCTCGGGTGTCGTCCCGCTGGCTGCGTAGTACAGGTGCGCGGGAGAGGCTTAGAGGCGAGCGCGGGAAGCGTTGTCAGCCCGAGCGCACATCTCGTACGGTGCCGCACGCAGAGCGGTACTGCCGGTCACGCGATGTTGCATTTACTGGTGAATCAAGAAGGAGAATGGCTAAAGGGGTGAAGTCACAACAGCAGGTGCTTTCTTGCGTATCAGCAGGATGGAAGCGCTTGCTGAGTTGATCAAATTCGGCGATAACGGGCCTGGCATAAAAATGGAGAGCAGTCTCCACATAGTCCAGGAACAAAGGCTGACTGGGGACAGCAGGGAGCTAAAATTGCTGAGGAACCCTGTCACACCCGGCCTGAACTCTGCTATTCATCTCTGTACCAACAGGACCCCAAAACACCTGTAGCTTCTTCACAGTTTCCATGGTTTAGGCTGGCTCCACCACGGAGATGCTCTTCTTTCTTACAGAGGAGAAACCTCTTACTGTGGTCCTAAACATACAGTAGCTGTAACTGGTAGAAAATAAAAGACCTCAGACATCTTTCTGCATTTTCTTCTTTCCAGGATTACACGTTTTGAAAATAGAGGGCATTACCTGGGCTTCATGGTTGCAGAACACCTGACAGGGAGGTTTTTCGCTGAAAAGGTCAGCTGGGAGGAATGTCACCCTTCTTCCAGGTTAATAACAGCTACAAAACTCTTCCTAAGCTTAATGGTGTCATCCTTTTCCTCATGCCTTTCTTAAAGTTTTTCCTGTACAAGCATTCATGTCAGGCACCTTTAGTGTAACCTTAATATACCTTCTAATTGAGTGATATTAAACTGTCGTGTTGTTACCTTCTATTGCTCTTCTTTCTGCTGAAAACATCCATTTCTTCCAGTGTCAGGCAGATTTTTAATCTCACGGTGCACTGCCAATTTGAGGTTAGAATCTGACTTTGAAGTTGTACAGAAGTGCTGTTGCTGATGTTCAAATAACGCTGAACTGCTTAGGGCTAGAGCAGAGAAGAAATAAAACTGTGTTTTTCTAAAACATCTCTTGCACTGTGCTTATCTCAGAGGGCTCTATGAAGTAATGTCAAGTAAAGGAGCACCTTTACTCGTAGCAGCCGTTTTGTGCCCAAGTGTACCTTTGAACACAGAAATGTTGGGCATTACAGCTATCTATACTCATTTGGTAGGGCTGTTACGTACGCTTAACGATCACTTGCAATGCCATGAGAAATGTGCAATAATGGTCACCACTTAAAGCCATTAAGGAAAGATAAAGTATGAGTACATATTAAATTCCTCCTTGGGCTGACTCCAGGTAACAAAATGCAGCCCAGTTGATTTAAAGTTCAAGTGGATGTGTGAATCTTTACAGCGTATTCCAGTAAAGCTGTTACACTTACAAAGTATGTCATTTGTTGGTTATTATTTATGTATTTATGCTAAAGTACTCTAACAACAAACTGTACCCGAACTTGAGTCTGAGCGATAGATCAGTCTGATGCTGGCTGACACACAGTTAATTGCTGCTGTACTCATTCCAGCTTCAGCAGGGCTCTAGCAACAGGACACTGCCATTTAGGAATCACAGATGCATTTCTGAGCTTTAAGCAGAAGGCAATATGTGGACCATATAAGATTTTCCTATCTGCATCTGTCCAGAACAGATATGATTAAGTGCATTTTTGTTTAGCTATTGATTTCTTCACCTGGCTTCCTCAAATGTCAGATATATGTATGTTTTTTGTCCAAGAAAAATAGGGCTCTTTGGAGTATTGATTGCAGCAGTGGAATCTGCAGTACAGCTCAGTAAAAGGTTTGGTTCACATTTTAAGACATAGCACTGTTCTTTCATAAAATTGCACGTCCTTTGGATGTAGATGTAAAATCTGCTGGCAGGATTATTTTATAATCTTTATTGTTTTCTTTTTAATCTAGGAAAAGAAGTCTTTTCAGGTCTATTCAGTGTTCAGTAATCTCCCCTTAAACCTGCACAGAATGTATAGATTTCTTATGCAGTACTTAAAAAAATGGAACTGCTATTACTGAAATCAGTATTTTTCCCTTTTATTGTATCCTGCTTCTGTGACAGTAGCAGCTTAGTCTTTTAATAAATACATCTGGTTTTACGTGTGTGTGTGTATAGAGGGAAATCACACATAAACAGCAATTGAAGTGCTGCAGCTGTGGCAGTGGTTACAAGTCGAATACAAAATGTTAATTGTTTGGGGGCATATATGTATATACTACAAGGGCCTTCCCCTAGAGATTGGTTTTCCTTTTTCCTTTTTACAGTGGCAAACCTTCCAGACAAGATCTTTCCTAACTGGCAAAATATTTTCTGATAATAAGAAATAAATGTTGCTTGCTAAGGTTCTTTGGATTTGTGGGTTCTCACAGACTCCAGTAGTTCTGGACTTCTTTTTTCTCCAAAGGATGCTGGAGCCACAGCTCTCTAGCAGCAAATCCTTTTCACCATTTGGTGGAAAGGATTCTAAATCTTTTGGCATTTTTGCCTCTCAAGAATTCCTTTGCCTTTTGTTGATTTCTTTTTGGCTCCACACTTCCTTCAGATTTACACATGGAAATTTCCTGTACAGTTACCCGAAACACTCAAGCTGGGTGATACTCTTCTGTCAAGTTTTGGATGGGAGGGATGTGCCAGGGAAGTGCCTATTTATCTTTTATTAACTATAAAAAGCACATAAGAAGTACATCAGATTTAGACATTTAAAGCAGAGTAAGATTAATGCCATTTTTATGAGACTTCTCTCTTGCCAGTGAAGTCAAAGACAAACTGAATAATTTCAGTACTGAAAGATAAGGCCCAGAAATTTTTTGTCCTGGTAACAATGGTACCTGAGGTGATGGATAGCAAATGCCTTCTTTTCTAGCTCAGCAGCTACCTCAGAACACCAGTGACCATTAGTTATTACTGTCTGAAAGCAGTTTGGTAGTCTATGAAAAATGATAAATCCACTTGGCTCTTAATCTGTATTCCCAGAGATGACTTCATGATAAATGTCACTCATTGAACTGTCCCACAGTACTCTTCCAGAGAGGAGATCTTTGGAGCTCAATCTTACTGTGGTAGAACAAGTGTATCAAAGAATCAAATCATCTGTGAACTGGAAGTACTTATGTGGGGAACAAGATTTCAGGAACAGACTCTTCAGGCTCCCAGATTAAAGTTAAAGCTCATCATGTTCACACTAAGAATGAGATTAAAACCATGCGAACAAATAAATAAGGAGAATAATATACATCCGGTATGACTTGAAAAGTGTCTATACTGGTAAAGTCTAAACTGAGACAAGATGCGTTCCTTAAAATATTGCTGTAGTTTGCACGAGAATTGATCCCAGAAATTGTCATGATCTCCATCTCTACAGAATGCCTGAGTCAATTAGCACAGTGCTTTTTTTCTGACTTTACAAGTATGCAATAAGTTCCTAAAACAGAAAGCTGGTTCGTATTAGCAAGGTAAAAGAAGTGTTTTGCACTGTCATAGTACTGCAGAACTCTTTTCTTTTTTTTTTTCTGAACTCTGGATAATAGTTTCACAATCACAATGGTTCACTCAGTGTAGAGCCTAAAATAACCTTTAGAAGAAAGTGTGAATTGTGATAGAAGAGAAAGACTGAATTCTGCTGCTGCTATTGACATACCTCCATTGAAGGCAGCGAAATTATATTGATTTACAAAATGAGAAATTCTCATCTGTGAAAGTTTGGAGATAAGCCTAAAACACACTAAGACTCTATCCTTTTTCCCTAGAACTCCAGTTTAGAGCAGAACTCTTGGACATCAGAATTCCTTTTTCAGCACGACATGATGTGTAATATTCTGAAAGATAGAAATGTGACGTTGCCATCACTTTGGCTGATCTTATCTGAAAAGCATAAAAATATTACTCAGAAACTTCTGACAGATAATTTACATTTTCTATGTTGGATACACTACAATAACTATTATATTTTGCAGGCTAATTCTGTACAGCACATTTAGTCTTTTTACATTTCATTCGCTGTCACAAGTGATCAAACAACAGATAAAAAATTTACTTGATAATAATTGAGCATGTCATCTGCTTTCAAAGGCTCACAGTTCCAAAGATGAGAAAGACTGAAAGAAGAGAAATGTATAGTGGTACATTATACTTTATCTTTCAGGTAGCTAAATATTGTGACTAAAAGTCAGATTAGACAGTTACATCTGTACCATGTTTTACAGAAGTGGAAAGATACGTCAGGGATGATGACAAATCTTTCTTCAGTACAGACGATTGATATAATGCTTTAGTAGATCTGCTTATAATTGTTCACACTGTCTCCTCCTTCGGCACTGAACGATATGAAATTTACGAAAGCAACACCTGCAGCTCTCTAAATCACAACCAGTTTCAAAGTTGATGTCTACATTTAACATTTTCACATTCAATTATCATAAATACTATTACATTATGTGACTTCTGGTGAATCCCTGAAGATGTCCGCTTGAGAAAGATTTTCTTTGCTTCAAGATGTCTTTCTGAAGAACTTGCCATACCAGCCAGACTTTCATAGTCTGCACTATAAACACGATAGTGTACTGCTGAGCACCTTCCTGCAAGTTACTAAATGCTTTCAACTCCTATTGATCTTTTCGGAGTTAAAGGAAGTTGACTATTTACAGGAAGAGCTGAGACTTTTAAAGAATCGAGTGCAAATTAATTCTATTAGCTTACACATTTGTAGTTACCTGTAGGTATAGTTTGACATTTTCTATTTTTATTTCTTGACATGAAAATATACTTCACTGGAAAACACCTACTGTGATTTCCTTTCAGTTTCTCACACCAGCCATCAATGTCTTCTCTTGCTGTTGATATTACCTTTTGTGTTAGAGGACAAAATGTTTTAGAGAGACTTAGGTGTAAAAAGCTTTTAGTTCTAAAAGTTGATGTGCAGTTCCATGACTTTCAGCAGATAATTTGCCACCCTTGTGTACATAATGCTGTGAGCTCTTGTATATTTTTCCTGTATCGTAGAAGGCAGCTATTTGGTTGTGGACTCTTCTCTAAACAATCAGCCTAATTCCAGACTGGAGCTGTTGACTGCTCAATGATCTGTTGAAAGATCCAGTAGCGCATTTGGCACATAGATACTGTTTACAGCATGTACTTTTTCTGGCACATCACAAAACCTTCTGCTTCCTCCTGCTTCCTTGGTGATTACCTTACAGTGACTGGGGAAGTAAAATAATATAATTAAATTAAAGGCAGTGTAGGAATCCCCAGACAGCATTAGAAAATCACACAGTGTTACTATCCATCTATGTGCTGGATACAGCCTGTTTAGCAGAGAGATGGGTCCTGTGCTTTTTTGAGATAGATGTCACTGTAATTCTTTGTGATGGACCTTCACATTTGATGACACTGCAAAATCCAAAAGCTTTAAGTCGGAGTGGGATAGATTCAACCTTGAAATAAAATGGAATCTGTAGGGTGCTTAACAGGAAGCAGTAGATCATTATAACTTAGAAGTTTTTTAAGAAGTTAATATCAATAATAACAAAATATGCGTTAATAGTCTGGAAGAAATTTACATCCCATGGGTTGAGGTTTTGGGCTGGAGATGTTGCAGTTCATTCTGGTCTCAGGAACTATGAATCCATGAGGTGTTTCCTTTTTTGTGGGTCAAGGCATAGAGAGCAGAACTGAGCCCATAGTCCTTGTTTTGCTCATAGTACTTGCAGTCCTCTATTAGGCCAGTGTCTGTAATTAAATGTCATCTCTCGGGACTTCAGATGATTTCCTGAAGGGATTAGGAAGTTTTCCTCCACTAAACCATCAGAAGTGAGACACTGGATTGTGTGTCTAGACATGGCTAGCGAGGGTGGAGATTTTAGACTGGCTGGCTGAGATGTCTTGTTCACAAGTCATCTTTGGGCCTAGGAAGAGAGAGATCAGTCAGGCTGGGACCATAAAGTGGATGTATGTGTTTATGTCAAAAGGGAGGGGTCAGGAGATTATGCTTGCTGCTGGGTGGAGGAGTGGAGTAGATTCTGGATGTATAGATCAGCTGGTTCAAATAATATCACTAATGATGTCATTATATGACATTTTAATATATAACGTGATGAAAAGAGAATGTTTGGTTCCTGTCTACTGAAAAGAAGATTTTAACTTGCCTGTAAAGACCTTCCCAGCTATAATATTTCTGAAAAGCTCATACAGAGTCTGAGGGTTATATCGTCATGCAAATTGAACTGGTCCCTATTAAAACTATGCAAGTTTAATTCCAGCCTAAAAACCTTTCTATTTTTTAATATCAGACTTTGTGATTTTAGCAGAAGCATAAGGAACTCCATCTTGTATCATCAGTTCTTTCTGGGCTCAATTCCAAAGTCTTTTTCCACATTGTATCCATGGATATAATATCTAATATTATATCTGTGGACATTCTTATCAGTTCAGTCCTGTGGATCCCAGAAGCCAAATTCATAACCTTTCTTCCCCCCCCCCCCAAGGTTTTCTATTTATAATGCAAAGATATATATTGCTCTACTTTTGCAGTATTGCAAGAAGTGAAGTGGGGGGAGATACTCTTACCCACTTCTCTTTCAGCCTAATAACTTGCATGAGTAAGTGCTACTCAGCCTGAGCAGGGACTACAGAAGCAATCTCACAAAGGTGAGGTGGACATGAAATTCTGTTTTGAAACTGGACCCTCATGAAAGCTCACAGTCAGGGGTGGGGCTATTTGAAATAGTATGTTCCTGATGCTTTCAGATTTGGACTTCTGGTTTGGGATCTTTTCCCAGTGGAGATTGATTGTGCACCCAGATCAAATAATCTCTAGTTACATTTGGATTCATTGCTATGTATGTTTCATATTTCCTCTCATATAAAATGGTAGGGATTAGTTCTCTTCACATCCATCTATGTAGTTGTGGTTGGGGTTTTTTTTCTATAAAATTCAATATCAAGAAAAAATCCAATGCATTTATACTCACAGAAAACCAGTCATGCAAAACATTCGTTTATGAAAGAGAGACAGTTACACTGAGTCAATACTAATACAATTACCTACTTGAACAAGCTCAGCCACTCTGTGCGTTACTTAATTCTGACTCTTTAGATCCTTACTATTTTTTTTTTCTGTAAGGTTCTCTTTCCATTATTTCTTATTCTTGTGTTTTCAAGAGCTACCACAGCTAGAAATGTAAAAGTACACACTGTTGTCATGGAAAACCTGCCTTACCTATACAGATATCTTACCATCACTGTAAACAAAAACAGATGCAAGGTCTGCAAACTGTATTTACAGCTCTGGGACAGAGTAGTCTGTCTGGTAGAGTTGGCTGGGATTTTTTTTTTTTTTCAGTCTGTGAAAATATTGAAATAAGCTCTTCCCAACGGGATATCTTCCTGTCCCAACAGGCAGAGGTTTTCCTTATTCCAAGTGGAACAGAAGTTTCTTCTTATTTTGAGAGGCAGGGAGACGCATTGGATCAAAATTGTCTCTGTTAGATTGTTAAATAAAAATATCTTCATTTTAGATGAGGTCCTGTGTTTTACCTTAATCTGTTCAAAATATATTATTTCAATTTATATGTCTTTTATATGAGCTTTGTCACTAAACGGCGAACAGTATTGAAGTTAAGCATTTCCCATTTAGAGAATACTGAAAGAGGAAGATTTTCACTATTTCCTAATAGTAATTGTTTTGAAATTGATAGTTTCACATAAAACCCCCCAATTCTGTAGAAATGGAGCTTTCCAAATAAGATTATTTAGATTAAAAAGTGTGACTGATCTAGTTTATCACTGATTCTTAAAGGTGAAGACTGCTGTTTTGGAGTGAGTAATTTCTGTGACCCTCTGAAATCAATGGGAATCTTCTTCCAATTTCTGAAGATTGAATCAATCATTTTTGCTAAGTGCTATGTGACAAGATCATTACAAAAGCATCTCAACAACTGGAAATAGGTTTCACTTCATCTTAGAGACCTACTGAAGCTTGCCATATCCTGACTCAGTTGCCCAGCAATGTAATAGGAGCTGATTTAAATAACTGCAAAACTCTCTGTGTATCCATGGAGCTTGGAGCTGCCTGGTTCTTCTCCTTTTGTTGTAGCTAGAGGAAGTTACTCCACTGCACTACATCTGTGCGGTCGCATTTGATCCTACAAAAACGTGGAATTACCCTTGCATGTTCCACTGATCACAGTTTGAAGTCACTTCAGAAGACACCAGAATCCAATTGTTATTCACACTGGAGAAGTGAGTGGTGAGGACGCTCATTTCCCTCAGCAGTTCATCTCTGAGTAGTGTTATGACCAAATTTAAGTCTGCATCATTGCGTGTTGCCTGCCAAGCATCCAACTTAAATTTTCAGTCATATACTTAATAAATTAAAACTCATATACTGCCTGGAGAGCAGACAAGAAACCCCATCCCCTGTCCATATGCCCACCTTAATCTCTAAATTACAAACCATAATCTCTCAGGACCCTGTGAATATTAATTACGCAGAGTGGAACAACTTCAGCAACGGTGGCCAAGAGAGGCATTCAGGGAGCTGTATAACTTGGATATTATGGCACTTTCCTGGCAAAACAAGCTCAAACCTTTAGAGCAAAAGAAGCAGCTGGGGCACTTGTGTACTGGGCTGCATTCAAACTCAGGTCCTTGCCAGCAAAGTGTTAGATAAAATGCTTCTTAGGAGCGTCTGGCAGGCTCAGCAGACCTTAGCCTTGAACCTAATCTAAAGAGCCTCCTAACAGTCACAAGACCACTGCTGACCTTAATATGCCTTCCTCTGGTGTTAATCATTATTTAGAAATAATTGCTGCAGGTTTGTTTTGGGTTTGGTTTGGTTTGTTTTTTTTCACAGAGAAGGAATGAGGGTAGAACATCCCTAACGCTTGCTGTGTCATGAGGGGAATGTGAGGCAGCAGCTCTTTAGGAAAGTATACTGCTGGAAATCTACATCAGCTCGATCACTCTGCAGCTCACAACTGTGAAATGGCCTGTTCTGTCGAGCTTGTCAGCAATGTGCATCATTCAGTTGACAACACAGAAAGCTAGGGTTGGCTCATTCATAACAATTTCCAGCTGAAGAGATGGTTCAATTGATACATTCGCTTTGGGAAATGAAGTAAGAATACTCCCAGTTTGAGCGAGGCTACACTGCATGAATCATAGAATAGTTTGGGTTGGAAGGGATCTTAAAGATCATCTAGTTCCAACCCCTCTGCCATGGGCAGGGGCATCTTCCACTACAGCAGGTTGCTCAAAGCCCCATCCAGCCTGGTCTTTCCGGGGATGGGGTATCCACAACTTCTCTGGGCAACATGTTCCAGTGTCTCACCACACTCATAGTGAAGAACTTCCTAATACCTAGTCTAAATCTTTTATTATAAAAAACCCTTCTACTTTCTCCCTCATTGAAAAGAGACAATGACTCTGTATGATTAGATATAGGCATGATTAGCAGGAGGCAAAAGAAAGAGAGGAATTATCACTTCTGGAGGGAATTCTTTGTTTTTCCTTGAGTTTTTGAGGGTTTTCTTTACTTTATTGCTCATATATCCCATTTGAAGCCAATAGGAATCTATGTTTCCACCTTCCCTTGTTCTCACGTACACTGCACAGCTATGGGTGATGGGTGTAACTTAAGAGTTGTGCACAGTCTGTATTTCCTCTCCAAAGAAGAGGGATCGTTTCTTTGTAAATACAGAATTCAAAACTCAGGAATCAATGACTCTCTATGATAGTCAGAGAAGTGCAGCTGGATGTAGGAAGGGACTGCATTACAGGGTACTGAGGGCAAATGTAATCTCTAAAAGAGATTCAAAAGAACAAGAGTTAGGGATCAGATACCTAACAGCAAGCTTCACTCCATTGCTTCGATTTTGCTGCCTCCTGGGGCAAAGCAGGTTGTTGTTTGAAGTTGCATGATATAGCATTAATAAGAGCAATTCATGGTTCAGCACTGCTCTTCTAGGCAGTACTTCATCATTTTTCTGGTGCAGGGAAAGGAGCTTTTGCTTATTTTAAAAAAAAAATGTAGCATGCACGGGAGGAATTTCTCATATTTTATGTAGTCAGTTGCTGCTATTTTTTTTCTGCCACTGGCATCCGATTTCCTTTACTATTGCTATGTTTGCCACAGGTCTAAGCTCATAATAACAATGCAGTACATGCTCGCAAAAAGATCAGAGTGGCTTCTCACTATATAAATTGCTGCTATAGCTGCTGCAAGAACCATTTTCTATTCCTCCTTCTGCCTGGAGGAGAATCTTTCCTGAAAACCTTTAAATAAATTAATTATTCCCAGTGTGCAGCACTTAGTACCAAACTTTCCTATTTTAAGATGATTTTTCTCCTTCCACTTTGCACAGAGTATGTCTCAACAGTAGCCTTGCAATTCTGCGTTGTTAATCAAACCATCCAAACAGTGGGCTTATTTTGTTTCCAGGAGCGATACCAATCCTTAATTGCCCCAATATTGTTTTAACTACCTCAGCACATCCTTATCTGTTTCACTGCACTTCATTTCATATTACACATTTCCAGTTGGAGACTTGACAGGAGGCAGAAGCAATCAAACCATATTGTCTGGCAGAACAGTGGGGAAACTGCCATGTCTCTCGTGCAAACGATTAATAATAGGCTGTGTGCTGTCTTTGTAAAACAAAAACATGTCTCGCTTAAACAGCTAGAAAGTTACATCCTGTGTGACGCTGTCAGTGTGGGGGCCCAATGTCAGACATCTAAAGGGGTTTTAATCTTTGAAGAAGAAGCTTTTTTTCCTTGTAAATCGTACTGTAAGTTCCTGCTGCTGATCTCAGGGCAAGATGTTTACATTATTAGCCTGTCGCTGCAGACAGAAAGGGACAAACTGTTGCTGGGCAGAAGAGTGTAGAAAGCCACAAATACCTTAGGTGGAGAGGGAATAGCCTGCTATTGCCAGGCGAGGGAGCTGTTTAGGTGCAAGCTCGAATTGTAGATCCAGACATCATCTCTGGAATATAAGGACCCTGGTTGCGTTACTGCTGCCCTAAAACACCCGTGAAAGCCAGGCTCTGAACTGCTGGATCTGACAACTACTTGGAAAAACCTACCTAAGTGCTCTCTCGTTGTTGTGTTTGATCTGAGGAGATTTGGAGATGTCCAGATTTATTAACTGGAAAAAATAGGAGGAGTAGAAAGATTTAAGAAGAGGTAGCAAAAGTTTATTTGGGAGTCTTACTCACAGAACTGTTAAGAAAGCCTTCAGAAGTACATGAAGTCACTCTGGGACTTATTTTCAATCCAGGAGTATAACTACTACGTATTGCATTTTCTATGATCCATTTTGTCCTGAATACCAGAACTAAAGGTAATGCGGTACAGAAACACTCAGCAGAGTACAGAGAAATGGCTAAACATACAGAAATTTGCAGGTGGTGGAGAGGAGTTGAATGGAAAGTCCCAATGACATGCTCGCAGGGAACGTATAAGCTTCATTAGAAAATTCAAAACTCTGTCTGCTTGGCATGGATCCTAGCTGTGCAGCAGTTTGTTTAGTGATGATGGAAAGCTTACTCTACATTAATTCCTAATGGATTATTGCAAAATGTTCTGTAATGATGACGTGCTTGAGCTGTTAATTGATTATGAAACGCCTTAAGAGCTTTATGAAAAGCATAAGATACAATTATTATTGGATCATGCCGCTCATTACCTTTAAGGAAAATAAATGTACTGTCATTCCAACTGGCCTGTAAATCACTTTTGTTTGGAAATACATTCATGTTGTCCTCCTTTTCTCTGGTAATATCAATGTCTGCTGCTTGTTCAAATGAAAATACGTTCAGAGAGACTAAGGACCTGAACCAATCTGACTGAAGTCAACTGGAGTTGCTCCCATTGACTACAGAAGGAGTTGGAGCAGTCATTGTTTGGCCTGTCCAAGAAAAAAAACACAAAACAAAACAAACAAACAAACCAAAACAACAACAACAACAAAAGTTCTGTGGAAGAGCACAGCAGCCACAAGAATCTCTGAAGAAAGGGGACATAAAAATCATGGAATCATAGAATGGTAGGGGTTGGAAGGCACCTCTGGAGATCATGGAGTCCAACCCCCCTGCCAAGGCAGGATCATCTAGGGCAGGTGCACAGGAACAGATCCAGACAGGTCTTGAAAGTCTCTAGAGAAGGAGACTCCACAGCCTCCCTGGGCAGCCTGTTCCAGGCTCTGTCACTCTCATGGTGAAGAAGCTTTTTCTCCTGTTGAGGTGGAACTTCCTGTGTTTCACCTTGCTACCATTACCTCTCATCCTAACTATTTTTTTCTGAACTGGGAGCATTACTTTACTCTAGAAGTGTTTCAACCTTCTAGCCATTTTTTGTTGTCAAAATAAATTTGCATAAATGGTGAGGTGTAGGTGATCGGGGCACGTTTGCACTTTCATTTGACCACTATTGCTGCTCTTGTGCAACTAACCATCTTCCAGCACTTGACATTTTGGTTTGTAAGGAGCAACTAAGGTAAATCCTGTGAGTAAGCCCAACTCAGCAGTGTACATTTTCCTCTGTTCCTGGTTCGTGCTTTTGAAAGCAGCACAGACATCTAAGTGCAATTCTGAAGGAATCATAAGCCTATACTCTCAGTTAAGCACAGGCCTCATTCTGTCATAGACTGACTTGCTGGTTTATAATATGACAAGCCTCTGCTAGGAAGCAAGATTAAGAGGAGGCTGGGTGCTTTAAATGTGGGTGAATGTAACCCATGGTAAGTTATTCATGCTGTGGATCTGGTGATACACTGACCCTGAAGAAGAATAGCCTCTCACTCTGTGGCTCTGTGACCAGTGTGGGGGAGAAAGCAGAGAAGGGACAGAGTGGGATGGGGACACATCCCCCCAACATAAGACTACAGATCCATGTGTAAATCACAGGTTTTCCCTAGAAAGAATGTATCTCTATTATCTGTATCTCTGCTCGTAGCATCTAACTCCCATTGCCTTTTACTACTGCAATGAATTAAAAATTAAGTTGAACGTGTCTTACTTAAAATAAGAAAACATCAGCCAATGAAATAGATTTCACCTTCGTGGCTATCTGGAAATCCCCAGGCTTTCTAAATTATTGTACAGGAAGGCTGTTATTACTGTTTACAAAGGAAAAGTTTTCCACATAAAATCTGTTAGACTTGCCAGCATCTCTCATGCCTTGAAGTGATGCCCTGTGAAACAGATAAAAATCCCACCTGAAGATAAACTCTATTAGGAAAGAGGCACCTCTGACAAAGAAAGAAAAACAGCACTCACGGATAATGGAAATCATGAAACAGTGATAAGTATTTTCCAAATTCCCTTTTCAAATTGAGGGTTTGAATATTAATTATTAGTGAATATTTGGCAACTTACCATGATGGTTACTTACACACTACTATAAATGATCAATCCATACTTCGTAAAATGCTGCCTTTGATTTCTGAGTTTAGTGGGGTTATCTTTACCTCTGATCCTTATCTCTGCGAAGTTTCAGAAATGGACTACAAAATCTAAAATTCTGCTAAAACCTGAATTCATTTAATTTTCCGGCTCAAATTTGAATTCTTAGGGTACCACTCAGCCATGGGAAGGGGACACTGACCAGTGCACAAGGGCCACTCAGAGCAAGGAGATTAATGAGTAGGATTTTAACCTTGTTTTGAGTGGGGCTTCCACGTGAAGCTTGATACTGACCCCGTGTGTGAGGCTGAAATTTCAGCTCTAGTTCCCAGACTCGCAGTGAGTACATTGTAACTCATGGCTAAACATTTTTATAATGGATACATTTGCAATAATTTAACCAGGAGACATGATAGTTACATTTGTTAGGTGGTTTTAAGTCATACTGCTTCAGAAACGATGCTGTTGCTGCCATTTACTTAGGAGTGAGCACATATCTTGCAAAAAGATTTTCTGGTTTTGTAGAAATACTGTAGACCCCTAATTTCTGCAGAGCACTCTCTCTAGAGAAGTCAGCAGATCCCCACTTTACTCCAGACCTCAAATGCTGACAGGTACTACCAGAATTCTGGAATAACTGTAAGTGGAAAGTGAATGCTGGGTATTCATATGCAAATTGAAATAACTAATGTCCCATTGTGCTTTTGCTTTCAAAAAAATGAGGGGAAAATAAATGAAGAAGAAAACCCCCAAACATAATGAAGTATTTGCATATAAAAAGGCTTTTAACTTACATTCCTTGCTCATTGGGAATCTTTGGAAGCCCTTTATTCTTTTCTGCTATTAAATTTACCAAGAAAAACATTCACATTTCTGGACGAGTAGTTCATCAAAAATAATTTATTCTTGTTCATTTATTTCCATAGGACACAAACCTTTCTAGACACGGTAATTATTTCTAGACACAAGTGGGAGAACAGTGTAATATTCTGTGGTGATGTCTTTTAAATTTTCCTTGCTAAAAGTTTATAGATGCTAGTTTAGTAGAAAGTCTTATTATAATAGCAAAGGAAATGTGGATGTCTTCAGTTTCTAATCCTGGCTGTGCAGATCTGCGTCTAGACAAGCATGAGCAAATGGCTTATTCTTTTGAGGGCTAATATTAGTCTTATTTCTACTGGTGTAAACCCGGAGTAAGTCAACAGAAGTCAGTGGAGTTACAATGCTAATCTGATGTTGTTGCCTTGCCTGTAAAAGATGTTAATGGCTTTCTCATCTGTGAGGGGATATGGCAAGGACATTCAGTTAGTATTTACTCTTCACTGTGGAAGATGCTAAGAGATAGTCATTGTTAGTGCACAATCTGCACCGTGAAGGTGAAAGAAACAGTTAATATGCAAGGTACTCATGCTTAACCCGCTCTGATAAAGACACATCCTAATATATTTGCTTTTAACACCTCAAACAATTTTCCCATTACTACTTTCATTAGGGAAGGAAGACTCCTCTATTCTATGACAAAAGCAACCAGACACATATAAATAAACACCGAAAGATTTCTAAGTGTAAAATCTGCATATGTCCTCCACTATGCTGCTTGTTTGTGGGCAGGTCAAAAGAGAGCGTGGTAAGTTTAAAATAAGCAGCTTTGATTCTGCTAAGTAATTTGTTGTTAAAAATACACTGAGAAAGAATAAAATATACACGGACAAAATGGTGGTCCCATAAATAATTATTGCCAGAAGCGATCTGCAGCTTTCAGGCAATTCTTTTACCATTTTTTCTGTCTTGTTATTTCTGTATATAAATGAGAAACATCTTTGTAACAAGTAGCAAGGATAGCAGGCATGAAAGACTAGTATATGTCTATGAAATGCAAACAGGAACAGAACTGTTTAATTCTTAATAACTCAGAACTAGCAATCTGTGAAGTGATAGTGGCCTGGGACATTGTCACATCACAAGCAGAGGCAAGTGAAACTGCAATAGCAATAATTTCCATTCCCGTTCTGAAGTTCATGCTGGTAGTTCTCAATGCATTTTTCAAAAGTGGGTGTGTTATTCCCATTTTGCAGCTTTGGGAAGTGATCTCACTAGGACAAGTCCATAACTGAGTCAGGTGAATGAGGTGGGAGGAAGCCATGCAACTGAGTGCAGTGAAGAGAAGAGTGGGAGCTAGGCTCCCATTTCCAGCAGCAGGCATCCCATGGAGCTGCTCTCATCCCTGCTCTTGCAGTTGGAAAGAAAACTTTGGCCTACCAGCACTCATCATCTACCCACGGACATTAGATGAAAGGGACAGGACAGAAGGGCACTGCATAAAATAGCATCAGTTTGTTAGAGAACCCTTCTTTGTGAATGACTGTCTCAAGTGTTTAGATCTCCTTTGGTTTGGTATTTTTTTTTCCAAATACCACTCTTCTCAGCTGTGTGTTAACACATTTTGCATTGCATCTTCAACTATCAATTTACCAGTCTGCTTTGTTATACCCTCTGCTAGTGCTGCACTGAGGCCAAAAAAAAATCCTGCTGTTTCCCATGCTCTAATCTTTCTAGGGGTTCAACTATGTTGTCTTGAAATAGGTCCGTAGTACACAGCTTTCCAGCACGGACCAGCTTCGGTTGCGTAGCTTGCAAGGTCTAACGAATTCAGACAGTAATGTTTAAAGCTTCCTTCTATCCTAGCCTGCATGATTGTGTCCAGCCAGATAATTATTTTCCAGAGGAAAACAATGTTAAACCCATTCTGTATTAACCAAGAGTGTTTTTACACGGAACTCTTGAGCTGGCAGTGTAGCTAGGGTAGCTTGGGTGCCAGCTGCCAAGTATTTGCATAGGATTTCAAGCTGGCTTGTTCAATTCATGCTATGATAGCTACATTGCTACTGGTTCCTCAGTCATTATGCTACTGAGCTTGGTTTTATTAACATGATATAAGAATATGCTGGACTTATCTGTGCTGCCCAAACATTTGAAAAAAAAAAAAAACAAAACACAACAACCACAAAAAAAACCCAGATATTACAACAGTCATTGGAAACTACACACTGGAAAACATTCTATTTCCAAAAGTAGGTATTTATATATTCATGTGCTAA
The DNA here is from genome assembly GCA_027560015.1 of Chloroceryle amazona. Taxonomy (NCBI): domain Eukaryota; kingdom Metazoa; phylum Chordata; class Aves; order Coraciiformes; family Cerylidae; genus Chloroceryle; species Chloroceryle amazona. Next base: position 10,330 of record JANHFX010009736.1, on the reverse strand, counting down.
AAGGAAAAGAAGCAATGATATTTATTTCCTAGAAAGTTTTAATTTAGGAAAGGAATTAATCAAGTAACTTTTTCTGTAGCTTCTATAAATTAGCAATAGCATTGGTTTGGCCAACTTGTTCTGAAAATGAGCTCATTAAATCTAATTGGATGCACTGTATAGCAAAGAATCATATGATGAAACTATGAATATTATGTCCAATTAGAAAAATACTCTGTGGTGTTCAGCACTGATTCCAGTGGTGGATGTCTGCCAAGATACATTTAACTAAAGTGTACATGTGGGTTAGATTAATACATTTTGAGATAGCATCAGCCCTGACAACAGGGAAGTAATCTATTAGAGGCAATAACTCAAAGATCACAGCAAAATTGCTTGTTAAAAGAAATCATAAACTCACAAAAATATCAATGGTTATTAAAATTTATTATCTCTGATTTAAATATATGGCTTAGTAGAAGAGATGAGGCTTTTCTAAAGATCTTGTAACTTGACCGTAGTGAATCAAAATGAATGAACACATGCCTTGCAAGTAAAAAATAGGGCTCATATCCTCCCCTGCAGTCAAAAGCAAAGGGAAAATGCACACTTAAACGATGCAAGGATGAGATCCAGAGTGCCTATTTATGCCCTTCTTACAGGCATCACAAAACCTGGTCTCAGCAGGGTGTATCAAAGAACTGAAATTACTCATGTAAGGTCCATATTCTCAAAGAAAAATTGTAGACACTTCCCAGGGTATCATAGAAGAGCTTAGTGGCTGGCTGGTATGAAATCCTGAGGATAACACATGCCTGAGCACTTCTGTTTTCCTGGACTTTGGAGATTCTGCCCACGCCGGATACACAGCACAGAGCCTTGCCCTCTCTGTAATGGCCTAACCGAGCACGGCTCATTCTTTCTAGAGGAATATAATGGCTGAAGGACAAGTTTAACCTGGGGTCTCAATTCCCTTATTAGCTTTGAAAGTTCATCTCATGATCACCTAATGTAAACTGTGCTGATAGTTCAGAGCACAGCAGAGAAGAATTCAGTCTTTGCCTAACTTCCATGTCCCTCCACCTTGCTTTCCATGCTTCCAGAGCCTGGCACCACCCTGTCTGTTTCCTTTCCAGTCTCATTCCTGGATGCACAGCAGCCCAGTTGGTACAGGGCATGCCCCAAAGAGACCTTCCTAGCCTAAGACAGGGCAGGCAGGCTAAGTATCACCCCAAAATCTCCACTGCCCTGGGTAATAGCTTTGACCACTAAGCAACAGCACTGGAGAAGCAATAGTAGTATCACTTTTAAATAGGGTAACTCGGCTGTCATGCTTTATACTCTATAAAGTACAGTCTTTGTGTGAGATAAAGTATATATATCAGTTAATAGTTCACCTGGTCATTCCTGGTTGCATCATGATGAGCTTCTGTTTTCACAGAGTAGGCATCTACTTTTACATAACAGAAGTCTCACTGAGAGAGTTTCCAAGTAGGTTTTCTGAGGAACACAGGCTTTTGAAGAATAATTTCTTAAGTTTGTCCCAACTTCTCTCTAGGCACTGAGGGAATATCCCTAGAACTCCTCCTGACTACAAGGCATGAGATATCCTAACAGCCCAAGATTTGTTTTGCACAGACACTCAATGTTGGCTAAAAAGAAATATTTGCATGGTAAATTAGATCTCTCATACAGGACAGCTGGTTGTTGTCAAGATGGCAATAGGTGTTGCCATTGCAAGGGGGTCCTTGCAGGAGCATCTTAACTTCTTAAACCACTGTTTTGCTCAATTCTTAGATAATCAGTCTGACCCTGTGGTGCTATGTGACCACTCCAGCACATATACGATCCATTCCTACAGATTATCTTAAACTCCACACAAAACATCTTCTAACTGTATGTACAAAGGTCCTGTGTGACTGGTTTTGCTTACTTAGGTACAGTTTCTGCTGCCTATTTACAAATGTCTATGTCGTTTGGTCAATTATGCAGCAAGAAACATATAAGGGAGTCTCTCAACCAGATTCTCATCCAAGAATGTTAATCAACACACCTAAGCATAGAAATTGATATCAGGATACCAGGAGCTGTCTGTGGACATCTCTAGAACTGTCCAAAATTCCTACCTGGAAAGCTTCTGTGAAAGTCAAATTTTTAATTGTGAAGGGGGATGGAAGTCCAGTCAGTTGCCTTGTCTCATGTTGGTCCATTGTTTCAAATCAATCTAAATCCTCCCATGCAGGTGACTAGCTGGGGAGTTCCTAGACCACCCAGGAATTATGACTTAAGGGGTCCAGTTGTGCATACAGACATAGCCCTGATGCCCAAGGACAAACTCGAGTTTCATACTTATAACTTTAGCTGTATAACTCTTGCCACATTTCGTTACCTCACTGCCCAGTCTGTATGGTCAGAAACTCTTCAATATGCTTCAGTATGATTCTTAAATGCCTTTGTTTTCTGGATCAGGATTTTTCAGAGCAAAACCTCATATCAAATCCTTAATAAGGGAATGGACTATTTTAGAACAGAGATTATAACACGATATCCAGTATGGAAGCTACCAACCAAACAAGAAACTTATGTTTTCAATAAATATTCTTCACTTCTCCATCTCCTATCACTACAGTATCTGAATGAGTCACTGCCTTTATATATCATTAATATTAACCTCATTTTATACTTGGGTAACTGAGGCTTATGTTTTCTTGAGTCCCAGTCCAGTGTCTTCCTCAGGCATTCTGTTCTTACTTGATTATTGTTTTTTTCTACTAATGTTGTTTTTACAGGTAAAAAGAGAGAAGTGGAAGAGAAAATCAAGAGCATAGATGTTGCCTAATTCAGTCTCCACTCTTAAACCACTTTTCATTTCCATGGAATAAAATTTAACTTAGAGCAGAGGACAGAGCAATAGATGTAAGCACACTGACAAGCACTGATTGGCCTTGTATGCATAGAATTTAACCTTGGTCAATCTTTTTCATCCAAACAATATCACTGTCTGGCACTGATTCGTGCCCAGCCGTTCTTTGCCACCTGCAGTGGAATGAGATGCCCGACCAGCCAGCCCAGCCTGCTAACAGATAATGTGCAAGAGAGCTTTGTTTTTTCCCCAGTATGTGTTTACTCTGCATCACAGAAAATCTATTTGTCAAATATTAATTGAATTCTCCAACATTTGGCATATTTGCATAACTATTATGAAATGGAGTATTATCTCCCTTGGTATTATACCCATTTCCCTTAGATGGTGTCTCTTTGATCCATTAATCATGTTTCCTGTATCCTCCCACAGAAGCTTAATTGCTCACATCCTGCAGAACCCACTCACAAAGAAAGAAATTAGCTCTATGTAAATCTAAGGTTATTATCTTGCCTCTATAAATGTAAAACAATTAAATTATCCTCTAAAAAGGACAGTGATAAAATTCCAGATGAGCATTGATCACCCAAGGAAGCAGATTGAGGCAATTTTACTGGACCACTGGGAAAAAAAATGTGTGTTCTTTACCAAGGACATTACTGGGGCAAATGGTACTGTTGTCCATGTCTTTCTCCACTACTGCTGCTGTCCCCTTTACTGACTTCAGTATTACTTCAATATCTATAACAAAGGGCCAGATTCAATAGATGTCTCCGATTTTAGGGCTAATGTGGGCTCATACTGGTGGGTACATCACCTGGGCATTACTGGAACCTTGAGGTATGATCTTAGGATGTGAACACACCAATAGGGAACCACTTAAAGTCAAAGGTGCATCTATCTAGCAGTAGCTTACAGGAAATACTGAGAAAAGAAATATGTCTTGAATTCTGCCGCTCAGACCTATAGGGATATGCTTTTCAGAAAACATATCTTTAGCCTCAAACCTCTTCTAAATATAGGAACACACATTTTCAAAAATAAAAAATAAACTGGGCAAAGCTCTTTTTTTTTTTTTTTTCTTTTCCCCAACAGGAGCAGGCGGTAGGAACTGCATCAACTTAACAGCAGTTTGGTAGTCCCAGCACTTGTAGAGGAAGTGGGAAAGATTCAATGCTTTTTTCATACAAGTCACAGTCAACTCCCACAGAGATGCTCTAACTGCCAGGCATATCTCTCTCAAGGAAGATGGGATCATCTGCCTCTTCCTCTGAAGCCATGCCACTGGGCAAAATGTAATTCTCTATTAAGTTGGCCATAGAGAGAGTGAGCAGAATAATCAGGCTATTCAAACAAAATCATGAAAAATAGAGGCCTGGTCTCCAATGGCCTCTTCTGTCCAATCACAAAAGGAAATATTTGTGTGTTTTGTGCAGAACTCTGTGCAGTTATTGTGTGGCATGTACTTTGAGTACATTAGATGTTGACCTATATAAAATTCTGGGACTTTCTTCCATTTACCAGATCAATCCCAAAGAGACTAAACTAAGATCACAAGCACAAAAGTCTCCGGTCTTGCAGAAAACTGAAGCTCAGTCTCCAGTTTACCAAACAAGCATCAATATTCAGCTTTCCTTTTGTGTTTTCTTCCCTCAGTTTACCTCTTTCCAATCACTAAAGACACTTTGTTCTTTTATCCCTCCTTGGTTTCTATAATATTTAATAAAATTATGACAGAAAATGTCCTCACATCTGTAGAGAAATTGTTTTCTGTTAAAAAGAGTAAAATGGGAGCAGTAAGAACTGATGTATCACTGCTCCATGTTCACTGTTTGCTTCTAAACACAAGTTTAAACACTCTGCAGCTTTTTCCAAGTTCCTCCTCTTGATGCATTCCTCATACATTTTTCTACACCATCCATTCCTTTTGTAAGGTTCTCTTTGAAACGTATTTCCTCCATAAAGCCTTTTAATGACTCCATCAATATAATCAGCTTCTTTCTGCTAAAGAAAACATCAAAGCTAATTTGTGGTAGAAGTGTAATCTGGTATATCACAAGTCTGTCTGATCATATAGTCTGTTTGATTTAGACTGTAAAGACCTTGATCTAACCAGAATCCACTCTTTTACACTGTGAACATTTTGCTGGTATTTCATAAACAATATTAAGTTATTATAACAGATATCCAAGGATAATGACATGCCCTTTCCTGGGAGGAGACCTGCATTCTGTATCGTATACTGTATGCCACCCACCGTAGCAGTTGTCAGAGGTGGCAGAAGCCAGCAGTAAGGAAAGGGAGTATCTAGCACACATTTCTAGTTGCTTTATGCATAAATTACTATTAAGACATCAAAAGGGATTGTGATTGAATCGGTCATTAAGTTGGCAGGACCTGACCATTTACTTCTTTAGGATTTCATCCAGAGCCTTTAACCTCTTCTTTGGTGATTTGTAGACTTAAAGTCTTAAGCTATTCTTCAAGATGTTCTTACATTAATTTTATTGCTTACAGCATGGCATTTGGATGCACATCCGAAGGAAATTGAACCTTATGAAAACTCCAGCAGCTCCTGTATACTATGGAATAAACATAAGCAATCAAAATGAGGAGGCAAACAATTAAAACCAAGCCAATTTAGGTTGGAGAAAAAGTAATAATTTTGAAATTAGAAACAAAAGAATTTGTTTTCCCCCAGTGTTGCCGTTTAAAGGAGTAGCAACCTGGTTCTGAAAGCGCACGGCTACCGCCCAATAACCGTGTGGTCCATCAGCACCTGACACCAGCATGGTGGGTGGCAAAATGGCGTTTATTGGTGAGCGACACGGCACTTTATAACCCGGGTTTACAACGTCACTTCCGTCTGCTTGCATCATAACTAAGCGCTGTTAGCTATCAGGCTATCAGGAGAGGGGTCCTAGCTTTCCGTACAACGCGATATCTTCCGGCCGCCAGGCCCTAGTCAGCAACACCCCAGTTTCATCCATACCACATGCTGAAAATATTATGCTTACTACTAATGTAAAAAAGCCTGTTTTTACATAAAGAAATCTTTTTTTACAAGGTAAAATTTTAAGCCATCTTGCTGGACTATAGTCTGTTTTTTAAAGGAAATACCAGAAAATCCAGCAGCATTCTATTTTCTGTTTGAAACTACCTGCAAAAAGCAAGTAATGATTAGTATAGTTTCTGAATTTAAATAAAAGTAGATATTACAAGAAGAAACAAAGTCAGGTTAGCCAAACAAGATAGGGCACAGTAGCTGAGAAAAGCTGGCAAAGACCAGCTGTAAACTCACTGGAGTGAGCATAATTGGCCTGTTTGTGCACATAGTCACTATGCATATTACAACAATTTGAGAAAATTCTGTCTATGGCTCCAATGTATTTTAGAAGGCTGAACACAGATTACAAGAGTTTTAGTAAGTGAATGCTCACAAAACAAGTTTGTGTTACAGAATTCTGCATACACTGGCATCACTGAGTAATTAGTCAAACTGGTTCTGAGCACATGCAGCAGCGTAGCAGCAGTATAGCTATACAAGGCTCCGTTTTGTCTGTAAAAACCCAAATCCAGCTCAGTTCTGTTGACTTCAAGCTTTGGGAGAGTTCGTTTGTCTAAGGGTTTGAGAGCCCATTTTAAAATGACCTTACACAGCAGCATGGTTCATACATAAATAATGAGTTCTTAAGCACTTGGTGCTGCTTTTACCATCCCAAGGCTGGTTGTTTTCCAGAGACCCAAACCATTAAGCTGGGCTAAAGACACTGGGTGAAATCCCAGGGGCATTCATGACAGAGAATGGGCATTGCTTAAGGTTGCTGTGGGCTCCCTAATAAGAGACTCTGAAATAATGTCATAAGAAAACATGTTTTGGGTTGTTTCTTGGATTTTTTTTTTCCTATAAGACAACACCATTTATATCTAAAACCAGATCTGAATTTACAGCCATTTCTTTCTCTTTCTGTGACAATAATTTTAGGATGTACATTATATTTCACTTAATTACATGTAATTATCCTTTTACCGGCTACTTATCCTTTTTTTATACCTCATATTTTGCCTTCCTTTTTTGTTGTTTTTGTTTTTTTTTTTTATCATTTCTTTCTGTATTAAACTGTAGCATCTTTTATTTTGTGAATAGAATCTGCATGTGGAGAATTCATGCAGGCACAGCTCTGGATACAGTTGCTTTGGTACCAGAAAGCATAGCTTTGCAGCCTTCTATTACATGACACGGAATATAATAACAAAAGCTACACTTCCACATCTGTCAAGAAAATTTATCTCCCAATCAGTCTCAGGCAGACACTATAACCATCATAGTCAGTCTCAGTAATAAAGATTAGCCCTTTTTCCTTGGTAGGAAACTCCACCTGTGTTTTTTGCACATTAAAAAATGTGCTTAATGCAAACTACTTAACAAAGGCACTTTACAGTTTTGAGATTGCATGAACTGGAAGATTGCAAACCTTTGCAAAACCACATCCTGATGGTTGTGATAATTAGATGTCTGGTGTCAGGTGCTAAAAGAGATAAAACAGCATGGGAGAAGGTATCACAGATCCAACCAAAATGAACCATAGGGAAAGGTTTAAGACCACGTGATAATGTGGTATGTGACATGGAGGAATACTGAATGCAGAGAAGGGCCAGTTCAAAGTGAGAAAAGTTCTCAGTTCATTCTGATACTTCAGTTATCAGCAAGAATGAGACATGAAACAGAAATCTGCATTACCATCTAATGAGGTGTTAGAGGACTTAAGGTGGGGAGGTTAGCATCTGAATATGACTCTTTCTTTAAAGCTCTTCCTTCAGAGGTTTTCAAGGAGAGTACTTAATTCTTGCAGGATGCCAAGTCCTGCACAAGGTTGAGTTGTCAGGTGGTTGTACTGTTCTGTTACTGGATCTCAGAAAACCTATAAAACCAGTTCTTCCCCGCTGAAGATGCAGAAAAGACTGGAAGGTCATCCTTCCCTTGTGAGAGTGAGAGACATGAGTGAGCAGTAAAGAATTTCTAAGGAATAAAGCAGCAAGTGCTCCTGTGTGGCAGTAAGAGGCATAGGTTGCATATGCTGGTCTGCTCAACCCATCTTTGAGACAGGCAATCTGCTCTCTCGGGACACACGAAGGCAACTCCAGTCTCCCTAATCTCATATCCAGACTTTACATTCCCACAGAGCACCCACACGATGTGCCTCTGCCAACATCTCTTGCAGGGGGTCATCCGCTGATCGAACGAACACTCTCTGTGAGAAGCACAGACAGCCCCACTCTCAGACATTGCTTTCTGGGAATGCAGAAGGCCTATTCATGCTGCAGGCCATTTTTTATGTATGGGAAACATTCTGTTACTGAAAAGAAATTCAGATGTTCCCCCCGCTATCTAGAGAATTTGTAGAGAAGCCCTTCACGTATCACTCTTCCCCCCCAAGAGAAATGTGACCATTAACTGAAGCACAGGGGACACATTATCTCCAGTTTTATATATGCTTGGCTAGATGCACTGATGCTGCTGCATCACTATTCACCTTTTAAAAAAGGAACACATCTACTTCACAAGGGGAAAGAATTAATGCTGGCCTGTAATACTGTAATTCAAGCATATTGTAGAAACGTAGAAAACATTACACTATGAACTGTTTGCTAAACTCCTGTTTTTCAGTATATGTATGTAAATGAAGTGGTAGCAGAAATACTTCTGCAACACATTGGCTAGAAAATACCCTTGAAACAAAATTCTTATCCGGCATGTGTAGGTTTTGTAATATTCCTTTTTTTTCCAATAGTAAAATTGAGGAGTATGTATTTGACCTCTTTCCCACTTTGTAAAGTAGAGGATTCTAAAAATCTATAATCTCAATTACTCTCTTAGTAGACTGTTTTCACTTTTTTTTTTTTTACCTGTTGACCTGGAGGATAAAGCTATTTAGAAGAGATGTTATTGTGGAGAGCCCTGCTATAATGAAAATGCTGAAGGACAAAAAATCCAATAGGGAGACTGGGAAACACATTTCGAAGCACACTGCTCACATTTAATTTATTCAACATGCATACTGTGAAACATCTGGGTGTCTTTAATGTACAATCAGGTATTAACTTGGTACCAGCTATTACAGTCAGCAGTTTGCAGCAAGTTGCAAGCATCTGACAGGAAGCAAATTATCTCCCTAAGTGATCCCATAGCACAGAAAGAAGCCTGTGCATAAGGTGGCAGTTCAGTAAAATGCAGCAGGCAGAGAAAAAAAGTGCATTCAGCTGCTATGTTACCTCTTCTTCCTGTGCTTGTGTCTTCTGTTTTGCAATCTGGTATTTTTTTGTAGTGGTCTTCCTGTGTGGCCATGCACCCCCACATGTACCAAACCGCTACATTTGACCAGGTAATCTCAGCCCTCCTGGTTTCAGTCCTGTAGGATGCAATATGGTGGGGCACTACGACAGTTAGCTCCTAGTATAAAACTGCTTTTTCCTTTTTCTAGAAAAAATTGCCATAGAAAGGAGCTCTATTTCGCTCTCGTGTTTCAGCGCGAGACAACCCCTTATCTCCTTCGTGCCCAATCGGTTATAAGTCCAAAGCAGTTCTTCAATTATTGCAGGAGCTGCTCAGACCCTGAGAACATGCTCGGCGCAGAGAGGCAGCCTAGCACAGCCTTTCTTGCTTCATCCGTATGTGCAGCAGAATTGTTTCTCTCAACATGAATAACAAGTTTTCGCTCAGATTTATGCTCCTCGTAAATCAAGGTTATCAGATGACTCCACTTTCAAATCCCAACTGCTGCGAGGCTCACGCGTATGATAAATGGTCCCTTTTGAAAAGAAAACTAAAGCATAAGGATGAAAGCAAAGAAGAAACAAGCATCGCAACAGACTCACAAGGAGCAGGATTAGTTAAAAAAGAGGTTTATAAAAGAAAGGTTGGTCCTAGTTCAGAGGTTGAGGTAACAGCACTGATCTTAGCAGACGGCACGACAAGCCCAAGGGTACTGCCATAGCCCACATTTACTCCTTCAACTCATACAGTGCATCCAAAAACGGTCGAACAGGGACATTGGAAGGAAGCAAGACCGGTCGTGCTGAGCCGTCTCCTGCTCCCTGATCGTTTCTAGCTAAGCCACTGCCCCTCCCCCAGGAGCTCTAGCACATGGAAACCCCCAGGGAGGCCTGCGGAGAGAAAAATCACGGTAATAAAGCCCTACAAATACAGGGGGAGGTCGGCAACACATTAACGCCCTTTGAGCCACTCACAGAGAAGACACAGCCAACTACAGTGAAAGAAAAGTCGAACACCGCCTCGGCCCCCAGCGCTCACTTTATAGTCGCCGCGTTAAGCGCGTCACAGCCTCCCCCTGTCCTCATTGGTCGCCAGGGGGCAGGGGCGGGGCTCAGCCTCACCAGGAGGCGGGGTGACCGTTGGCGCATGCGCGCTGCTGTGAGCGGGGGGCGACGGGTGGGCTGCGCTGCACATGCGCAGAACTGAGTCCCGCC
>JANHFX010009735.1:0-13782 GCA_027560015.1 Chloroceryle amazona | reverse complement strand
ATTTTTTAGCTTGCCCTCCGGACAAAAAAAAAAAAAAAAAAAAAGGGGGGGGTTCCCCCCCCCCCCCCCCAAAAAAAAAAAGTTAGAAAAGAAGGCTTTTATGCAAGCAAAAATTGCTTGCAAAGAGAAATGAATATTATTTTCTAGACCTAATAGTGCCAGCAGTTGAATGGTATAAAAGATCCACTCAGAATGTTCCTATTTTCCAGCTACCAGAAAGCTTTTGGCTGGAGCCAGAATATACCAGAAACACACCTGGTAAGTAAAACTGATAAGGTTAAGAGAAGTATATCTTCATTTAAAGTTTGTTTTTTTTAAAATTATATATCTATGCCACTCACTAGATATACACACTAGAGGTGCAGGTTTTCAAAAACAGAGTATTAGAAATGTCTTGCATCACTCTGTGAAAAAACATGAATGTTTGTTTAATTGAGAAATTGAACTGCTTTAAAACAAAATATATTTCCTGTGAAGCCCATGGAGGCAGCATTGCTGATCAGTTGTAAGCACTAGGTTTGTATAAAAGCAGTTTTTCACTGCATTATCTTCATTGTTACCTCACACAACAGCTCAGGTAATTTCTAGAAGTAATTCAACATGATAGCTCTTATGTTTCTGACTTGTACAAATATCCATAGGCTTACAAGGTCCTTAAAACTCTCCAAGCTGTGTGGGGAAAACCTGTATTTTAAATCTGGCAGGGGCAAGTAAACCAAGTAAACCTGCTGTAATCTTGACCACGACTCAACCTAGCTGGTGTTGTGCAGAAAGTTTGCAATTTGTGCATACGTCAGTCCTACTTAATTCGAGGTTTATATAACCCCTGGCTGTGCTGAGGGGCTACTGCCGAAGAACCTTCTGTTTGTGAGAAGAACCCACCTTCCAGCCACTCTGATACTAAATGAAGTGAAATAAAAATTAAATTAAGTCCTTGTCTTGACTCTGAGGATCAGACTCCATTTTTTTTGATGGAGATTTGCCTTTTTTCTGCCAGGCCCTTCCCACAGGGACAAATCATCATCTTACCATCAACAGGGACATCAAACCATCCTTTATATTCAGTGCAACACTGCACCGTCAAAACATTTGTATCTAGGAGGGATGGATTGGTGACACAGATTCGGAACTGGTCATGAAGTACAGTATGGAAACATATTACAGAATAATTATGAACTTCCTGTGTGGATCTGTTTTCAAGATACTTGTTCATCTACCACAATGGCACTGGCCATTTTTAACATGATTGCTGTTCTTGCCCATCCATCATTCCTAGCTCCACAGTTAAGAAGATGAATCTTCCCCTGTAGGTCAGAGAATGTTTTTATTTTCATGAGCAGCTGAAATTTGTCCCCCAGTTTTTTAATACTAAAAAAAGAGTCTAACTGCAGGCATTTTTGTCAACCTTATGTTATAAATGTATAATACTTGTATTTTACAAGCTAATAAATAAGCCAAATTCCTTTAAAACCCAAAAGTCAGGCTGTTAAACACTGTGAGGCACATGTGAATTACTTTAATTCTCTTCATACAATTGCTGAGGCCTCTGAGCTCCTCCTCACAGATCCAACTGGAAGGAGAATATCTTCAGGGATATCTTTATCTCCCTGTAATAATTCAAATAATTATTGGAACAATTACTGATATAAATGAGATTACTTGCAAGCAAGGTCATTATCATAAATCAGGACAATTGTCATAACTGCAATCTGTCCAAGATCTATACAGCAGAACTAGGAGCAGAAAGCCGTAATATGTCCTTGAATAGAAGAGGCAACCAAGATGTACAAGAATGTATGGCTTTCATCCACTGAACTGAAATTTCTGTGTTATCTGGGCACCAACATTTTCAAATTCACCCAATTTCCTCTTTTTTCTTAGGTTCCCCTCCACTAATCCCATGTCACAAATGAAAGAAGAGTTTATGGAGCAAACCAGAGTGTTAACATACAGTGAAAGCAAGAGTCTATAATTCATTTTGTAAGACTTCATAAGTTTGGCCATTTTTTACTTTTCTTCTTTGTTTGATTTATGTGGCTCCTCTTTTACTGTTTTTTAATACAATTGATTTTCAGAAACTAATTAACTGATAAAAGTATTTACAGAGAAGCACTTGAAATAAATCTTATGTGTGTTCAGAAATCCTTTAATAGTGGGAAGAATGTAACCACAAAGATGCTCAAGAAAGACTGCAAATACTGTGTTTTCAGCAGTACAGAAAAATACACACAGCAGGAAGAAAACAACACAGGCTTTTTAAACTTTGTACCATGAATAACTACACTGGGGAACAAAACTGCATATGTATATCTACACATAATTGAACACGTCTATGTGAAAGCTAGACAAAATTTAGGTACATTGTTTAATATGGAAGTGTTTTCTACAGGATTGCGTTAGTGGACCTGTTTGCAGCACTGAAACAGTCTAAGTTTATCAACTTTCCTTAGATATTATATTAAATGAAAGGTCTTTGAAGAAGTTCAGAATAGTTCATGCGGAGTTTGTGGTTATGCTAGTGTCCATGCTCTCTAATTTAGAAAATGCATACGCTGAGAGGTATAAGACCAAATAACTACTGAAGAGCAGACATGTGTCTCTTTCAGAACAGAATACCATGACTATCCTGCTTTACATTTTCTTTCCAACGTGGAATTTGATCTCATTTCTCCATGTATTTGCATAGGCAATGAACAAAGCATGTAAATATTGCTAAGACAATGTGGGATCTATGATATATCTTGAGCTAGTAAGCTTATCATCAGAGAGAATAACATTGTACAGTGCTCTGTCTGTGTTTCTCTAGCCACACAAGCATAAGAACATGGCCACCTATAAGCATGGTGTTGCATTTTATCAGAGGGCAGAAAGGACAAGAGAAATGAATGCAGTCACAGGAAAAAAAAAAGCTGAATGTACTTCCTAAGAGTTGGGGTTTTTAACTATATAAAAACAGGTACAAAAGTTGACGAAGCATTAGTTCTATCTTTCAATACTTCCCAATCTATTTCAGGAATTTTTGCATTAGTATTCATAGTTGAAAATATCAAGGAGCAAAGTCTGCATGTACATGAAAGGCAAAAACTGAACCAGATCAAATCTTACTTCATCAACAGGCTGTCATTACTTAGATTATAGCAAAACCCTCTTTTTGCGCAGTCTTCTGAACAATGACATAGCTGCTTCTGAACAAAATTATCTTAATTTTAAGCTGTCATACTCCCAAGTGAAAGCATACAAATTTACTTCCTTGATCTATAGGTTCAGACAATTGTTTTTGATATAACATAGTCCAGTGCATAATTTTTCCAGTGGTAGTAATTCACATGAACACGTCCTCTAGTTTCTTTGCTTTGCCTCTGTTGGCCTTCTGACATCTTCCAGCATCCAAATTGGATACCTTGTTCACTGAAATTGGTTGGATTTCACCTAAATATATATATATATATTTCTTAATGACCTAGATCTCCTGAATGAGATTCTTCAACTCCCATAAATCTTCTAAGGGATGGAGTGGTCTGTCAATGAAAGAGGATAGAAAAAACACTGTGCTCCTGGACTTAAGTTTATTGCATATGTACTCCCACTTAGGCAGGAAAGGAAAAATAATTGTGAAGCATGTTAACAGCCAGCAGTTTGATTTACATTGTTCTGATCTAAAAATCAAGGATCTTCAAGTATCATGCTGTTAGAAAAAAAGATGAGACACAGCATGAGCACATCAAGAGGGATGCTAAAGGCCACCAGAGAATCAGCTTTCTGAAACATGAAACTTTCAGCACTTCACAGAAAGACAGCATTTTGAGGACTGGACAGAGGTTTCCATCCTCCAGCAAGCAAAAACCAAGTCTTTTTCAAGCAAGGCAAGCAAATAAACATACTTATTCTCTCACTTCTATGAAATTTTAATGAAGTTGCTGTTATTTGGAGAAAACATGCTAACTATAAAACCCTCCACAAACAACCAAACAAACCCGCAAACAAACAAAAATCCAACAACTGTTATATCACATGAATAATAACTGAAAAACTAATAATAAAAGTTTTGTTCACTCTTACTGTAGGGACTTAGAGAAGCAAATCACTCTCAGGACATAACAGGAAGTTAAGATAATAGCAACTTCCCATGCTTAGTACAAAAGAGTTAAGGATTTAACTAGAAGGCTATTTATTCATAAAGTTAAATTCCACCTGCTGCTTTCTTACACTGCTTTGTGGATTTTTTTGCTATGAATAATTTCATGGGTGTTTCTAAAGAACATGCAATGGACAGCAAAGGATGGTTGATTTTATGTGGAATATTATTCCTTACCATTTGTATTGCATACAAATAAACAGCCCAAGGAAGCAGGCTCTATTCACCTGTAGCTCCACATCTCTGTTCACATGTGAATACGTGTTATTTCTGTCTACAAAATCCTCTTTAAGATTTCCCCCTTGCACTGGAAACTATAAAATTCTTGACTTTGGTATGCAGGTAATTTTGTGGCAATGAATCCATGAATCTGGAAGGCCACAGAGTGTGAGGAGGTGCACAAGATTTTAATTTTGAGACTACTCTACTATACGGACATAAATGGAGAAGATATACTTTTAGTGATCTTGTTGTTTGCAAAACAGTTAACTTACATTGGTGAAAAATTATTGGTCAATATATGTATAAGAAAGTGTATGTGTGTGTTAGCCGTTTGCAATTTAATTCTAATACTTCTTTGTTCTTTACTGGAAAGACTTGAATGATTTGTTTGTTTCTTAGGATGATACTAACTTGGATTGTATCTTATTGTTCATTATATTCTGTAGGTTAGGTGCTTCTTTGGAAATTATGTTTGAGACAAGATAGAAAGTATTTTTTCTGTTACTTGATGAAGAGATTTGTATTTCATAAGGCAACTTCTTAAAAAATTCATGAAAATTTTGCCTTGACAAGAAATATAAAATTTACTTTCAGAAACTATAGGTTCTTCCTCAGGAAACCATTCTCTTCAGGGGGTAATTTTAAAATCAGTTAAGTGTCTTGTGTTTAAAGACAAGCATGTATTCACTTTAATGGTCCATAGGGGGAGGACAGATGCATGCTTTTCTTTTTTCTTTCTTTTGTTCACAGAAAAATATACCAAAGAATACAAATAGACTGATGTGACATCCCTCAGTGACTGAAAGAATGCAAGCCTGTACCTTTCTCTATGATATCCCCAAGTGGCATAAGCCAGTTTTAATGACCACAAACCCCTTGGCATTATTTGGCATTTCACTACTAAAGTAATGGTGGGACCCAGAAACAACAAGGATAGATGTCAAGCTTTTGCAGAGACATACCTGGCCCAAATTAAATTCTCCACTGAATGCATTTAGTTCTTGCTTAAATTATTCAAGGCTGTGCTTTCTGAAAAGTTATCCTCTGACTCAGAGTGCTGGGATGGCTTCCAGAGGCCTGACCTGGGCCAGAAAACAGTGCCTTCTGCTATATGCTCTATCACCCCTTCCCTCTCCATCCCCTAAAGAAAAAAAAAAAATCTCTGAAATTGTTAACATATGAAAGATAACCCCGAGCCAAACCCCCAAACTAGTTTTTCCTTTGTTAATCATAAAGCAACAGAACAGCTGGCACAAATGTCTTGGCTAAACATGCAAGCTGTAACTTCTGTGATAGATGATGTTCTTATGCTAGCCTATACACTCAAGTGGCCTGTTTCCTTCCTGCTAGATCTGCCTTTTTGCAATAAGCATGTCCTTTTTTCAAATTGTATTGTTAACATTGAACATATTTTTTCAATATCCACATGATCAGGAATAATTAACACTGCATCCCAAGGGGGAAAATGCTAGAATTCAATTTATTTCTGTTTATTATATCACTACTTTTTCACAGCTGTTTTGTCATTACAAAGTATAATTTACTTAAAATATTTAGGGATGTTCTGGTGGTTGTTACAATCAACAAAAGGCAACATCATGGAAGTAAATCATTTGTTTCTTTCAAAGAATGAAAGATTTAACTTTTCCAGACTTGAGACCTTCTGAATTATGATTTGACTTTTTTTTTTACTCTAATCATTTTGTACTGACCAGTACAAAAGCACATGAAAAGCAGCAACATTCCTGAGTAATCCCATCGGCATTACTGCTGTACTAGCACTTGGAGAAGTTGGCTTTTATGTTCTGTGGTTGGAATCAGCCACAGGCATGGCTTTGGGGTATGACAATTTATGAGTACTTCTGAAACACTGGAATGCTATAAAAATAAACAAAACCAAGAAAAGGCCTAGAAGTAGAATTTGACCATTGTATGAAATAACACTTGAAGATCTGGTTTGCGTTTTGTGCAAGACTGACTTTTTCAGAGCTCTCTAGGCTGAGCTGAAGTTGAGATATAGCCAGCCTGCTTTGAATAACAGATGAAAGAACAAACCATGCTTCCCTTGCCCCTTGTCTGTGCTGGAGTTAGGAATTAGAAGCTCAGTCAATCATTGATTTGTTTGGAAGTGAGGGAAGTAGAAATTAGTCTAGGCTTTTAAATACTTTTGAAAATTAGTTAAAGCCCTCTTTTTGATGGAGAATCTGTTTCAGTGTGGAGATTTGTCAGCCTGCTTTCCAGGGTAACTCAGGTTTTACACTACTGATCTCATACCTCTGTATTTTGTACACTATTACAAAACAAACCCTGACCTCTCTCTTCCATTGACAGAGCTGTGGCTTTCCTTTGGGGCAGAGCTGACATTTTACTGTCCCCTACTTTCCTATTTGAAACAGCTGCAAGCTATTGATCTAGTTTCACAAATGTGCATTTTTAGACATTGAATATTGTGAACTTTGTGAATGAAATAGTTTGTTATGCTGAAGGTTACCCTTAGGAGTGTAACTATTCTCACTGGGCTCTCCTGTGAGCTTTAAGTAGTGGATCTAGCCAGCAGAGAAGTTACTCCTTCTCAAAAAGTTCACTCTTGTGATTTGAGAAGGACTGTCAACAGTAAAGAAATAAGAAATGTAGCTGTATATTAATTTTCTTTTATTGCTTTCAAGAGCCAGAGCAGCCCTTTCTGCATCCTAGAGCTGACTAACTCCATACATCCCACAAGTAATAGGAATGAATGGATGGCCCGAGATGACTATGTTCTGGCCACAGTTACTCCTGGGACCTGTATTGCCCTTCTTCCTCATACTTTTACTCTAAACAGAAATCCTACATGAAAAGATAAAACAGCAAAAGCAGGCTGGGTTCAGCACAACTGCTGTAAGGTACTGTGAGTCTTGCCTCAGGTGACAAACCTGTTTCCTTAGGAGTAAGGAAAGTGGATATAAGCACATACAAGCTCATGTGTGGCAAGCAGGCCCCGGAGAAGCCCTTCAAGCCATGTATTTCAGTCCACATTTCTGTCTATTGCTCTGACACATTCTGCTTCAGAAGACCTTGAAAAATTATCTGTGGGCAGGCTGTACACTATCCACTCTACCCATCTGCAAAAACAAAACTTTAAGCTTCCACTGAGGTAGCTGAATGCTTGACTTCTCCTCTCTACAAAGTACTGGTGTTGACCTTCATTCATATATGCATGCCTGCCAGGCAGGTGAAAGAATACTTGATTTGTGAAGGGGCTTCCACCTGGACTAGACAAAAAAAGTATGTTGGCCTATCTTGGAAATTTTTGTCATTGTTTAATAAGTAACTGCTTCAGATCCTTAAGGAAGACATTTTTTGGTGGGTTTTTTTTGGTGTTTTTTGTTTTGTTTTGTTTTTAAAAAAAGGCAATCAACCAAAACCAAAACCCAAATAAAACAAAACCAAAAACAAAACAATCAACATAAAGCAAGCTCTCTTTATTGGAGAACAGCTGATGAGCATTATCTGACTTCCTTTTGCAGTGTAGACACAAAAGAATGGCTGCATACTTGGAAGATGACAAAAGTCCCTCTGGTGTGGAAGAAAAAGCCATATGGAAAATACTGTTTCTTCAGTGCTTTAAATGAAGCGACTTTATTTTCTGAAGCAATGGTAAGTACTTAGCAGGTTCTGAGGACAGTTAGGGTATGTATATTAAGCACACATCCATACAGACTGTTTTGAACTGGATTAAATTGTATACAGAAGCATACATGAAAATATATCCCTCCTGGGTGCCACCAAGACTGTCTACATTCCTAGAAAACATGCATTTGAATAGGGTGGGAGGACAGAAGAAATATTCAAAATCTGAGGCAAATCATCTTTCACATTGAAGGACTAGATTCAGATTGAGCACTACAGCTTCAGCCACTTCCAATTCCATCCCTTCTTTTCAAAGTATTAAGGCAATAATGCTATCAAAAGTGTTTACAGGGCTGAGAAGCAAAGTATGACCTAACCCTGGTCTTTGTGGAAGCCATAAAGCTCTGTTCTTGTGGCAGTGTTTGGAAGCTGGAATGTAAATGAGTTCCTTGAAACATCCAGAGCTGGGAGAGGAAATAGTGTAGCATGAAGATAAGGACAGGAACCTTCATCCCTGCTGTTGAGGTGCAGCATCAAGGGGTCAGCATTTCAAAGAAGAACAAAGAGTTAAAGATCTCCAGAGGTGAACAAGAAGAAGTGAAATTCTCAAATAAAAATAAGGTAATTTGGTTTATTGGAATTTTCTCTTTGATTGCTGTCCATAGATTTTAAGGAAATGCAGTGACCCCTTCAGTCTGGAAGAAGAAAATAGAGGTGGAGAGGAAATCAAGAAGATTCGTAGTAGTATGGAGCTTCATTAGGGGTTTTAAGGACATGGGAACTCCAGGGAGGGCAGGATACAGATTGACCAGACTTAAAGGCTAATTTGTAGCAGACAAACTGCCACAATTGCTGGAATGAGAGCCAAGAATGGTACCAGATGAAGCTGAATATCTGGTGTCACGGCCAAAATGAGAGAGCACAGTCAATTGTAACTCATCCCTTTATGGACACAGATGTAACCAGGTTGAGCACTCAGCTTTACTGAACTCTGTTGCTCAGGATGTACACACACTATCCACATCAATTCAATTCTTTAGAGAAGCCCTATTATGTGCTACAATAAAGTGGGTAGGAACTTATGGTTCTCCCCCAGAGCTTCATTTATCACCGTGGTGATGATTCATCTTAATAGGATACAAGTGAAAAATGCCACCCACACAGAATTGTTGCATTTATAAAATGCTACAAGTAATTGCATGAAATCGAGGAGGGAAAACATCTATTCAAGTTCCTCTTTGTTTGCTTTAAAGGACATCCCTGTTGTTGCAAGGCAAATTACATTAAGAAAAGTTTGTGGGGAGCTCTCCACAGGGAGAGACTATACTACTCTACACTACAGGAAGACTACAGCTCTCTACAGTAGAGGCTGGGTTGCATCCCCATGAAATAGTCAGAGGCTGATATGGCAGACTGTTACAAAAAAAAGTGACCCTGCATTTCCTTTTGTCATCTCTTCCCTTTTAAGCACAAAGAACTGGAAAAAAATCCATGGAGCTTCTATCACCTCAGTTCTTGTAACAATGATAAAGCCATTTCCTTCAGTTTTTTAGGCTTTGCTTCTAGTGTGGTAGTTCTTTAAACAGAAAATTTGATCCACGGAGCAGTTCTGTAATCTTTGGAAAAGCTGGGCTTGCAAATGTGACAGTTAAAGAGTTAATTCCAACAAGAGCAGAAATCTGAAAATGAAATAGCTTGCAAAGAAATGGCACATACTTCTATGAGTATGAAGATCTGACTGGCTTGCATGCTGTATGGTGCCTCTTTAGGAAATCTTTCCTAAAGCTTTTAGAAAAGGGCTCTGTTAGGACAAGTCTACACTTACCTTTTTAAATACTCCCTTGGAGAGACTAGAACGGTGTTATATAAACACATCCACATGCATCCAGCAGCGCAGGAAAGCCTGATGAAATAGCTTTGCATAAATATATTTGAGACAGTTACTGGTATTAGAGTAGAAGCTAAGGATCTCAGTTAGGGTCTGGTCCTTTCTGTCAAGTCCACTACTTGCATACAGAATTATTTTCCTAATGATTTCATGATCTTCTGAAAAAGCATTCAAGAAAGGATTTATTGTGAGGCATTTCATTTATA
The DNA here is from genome assembly GCA_027560015.1 of Chloroceryle amazona. Lineage (NCBI taxonomy): Eukaryota > Metazoa > Chordata > Aves > Coraciiformes > Cerylidae > Chloroceryle > Chloroceryle amazona. The sequence goes on along the minus strand of JANHFX010009735.1, from coordinate 3,722 downwards.
TCAATTTCAGCACTGCCAAATGATATCCACTGTATACACAGCTACAAAGAGAAGCACATTTGCAATGTTCATAAACATAGCTTAGCATGACAATAATGGATTATTGGGAGAAAGAGAAATCATATGACATGACCAAGGCAAGCCACCATGGCTCAGGGGCCTATTAAATACCAAATCTAAGTTCTTTTTGATACCAGTATATTATCTTACCATTTAGATCATGAGGCTTCATTAAGTACTCCAGTGAGCTTTACATATAGTTTCTGATAGAAATTAAAGTCTAACAGTATTGTTCCTAAAATACTTAAAGGATCAAGGTGATGAAACTGCAGGAAAACTGAAATGGATAGCTGTCAAAAAGTGTTTGAATGTATTATTTCTTAGCAACAAAATGCAGACCTGAGTCATACACAGTTAACAGCTTAGAAGTCAGTTAGCAACAGATCTTGCCCAGTTTCTGAAGAAAATCCTCTGGGAGTCCAATTAATAAAAGGGCTAGAAGCTTTAATACTAGTCAGATGTTCCACAAATAGACATCCACAACTAACCACAAATGGAGACAATACAGTCTACTTGAGAACAGACATTTTAACATCAGAGTGGGAAGGGGTCTAGCCGTGGTGATACTGGTTTTGGTCATGGACAAACTATTATGTCTTTCTGTCTCCTCTGTGTACTTCCCTCAAATATTCCCTGTTTGGACAGATAGCTGTAAGACGGTACTGGTTGTCTGTTATTACTGGGGTTTGAGACAACACAAGGTCTTTGTGGGGTGACCTGATCTCATATCCTACAAAATGAGTCACATAGATGCCTGTGATTTCTCCAGCAACCTTCTTTTGAGGTTGAGGCACAATCTCTAGGCATACACCCAGCATGCCTCCAAAACTTCTTGAGGACTCTAACACGAGATAGGATTTTACCCTGAATCTTCAAATAAGGATTTATCAAGCACAGGCACAGCATGTGTTGATCCAGTGGTTAACCACCTTCCCTTAATTCAATTAATACTTGTCTGAATCTGTCTGGCTTCACCTGTTGAATCTTGTTAGGCCTTTATCAGCTAGATTAAAGAACTAGCTTATATTAGAAGACATGTCCTCTTTCACATAACTCACGCTCAAATCATCTCTCAATCTTCTTTCTACTGAACTATGAAAATCAGAGCTTCTCCAGCTTTTTGTGTAGGCTAATGTGTACAACACAACTGAGGTTCTGAGATTACATTGGTCTGGCAATAACAGCTTTTCAACTTGCACATTGTCCGGTGTTTGGCCTCTAATCTTGACTGTGATATTTAGACACTGTCCCAGCAATCATGAACAACATAAGTGAACATTGAGACAATATTATTACAAAGACCTATGGCTGAGAACCCTAGGAGGGTTTGCAGGGTAAGTATGGTTGAGTGAAATATTTTGGCATAGGGATGAAATATATTGGGGTGAGATATCCCAACTTCTTTTTAGATGAGGGGAGAGTACAGATTAACTTTTTTAAGCCTGTGTCATCCATCTTATTCATATTTTTGAGTTGTGTCAAGCTATATATTTGAGGAGTAACACATAAGTACAGATTATTTGTTTCTGGCATGCACTCAGCTCTCTTGTAAATCACAGCATACAAGTTGTTTCCTTGTTGGAAGCCCTGTGGATTGCCTAGCAGTATTATTCCTCTTCAAGATATGCAAGTGGTAAGTGCATAAGCACTTCCTCTGAGCACTTTGATATTTTATTTTTTAACAAACACTTTTGGAAATCCATATAAGACACCAGAATTTGCACTTATGGAGTAAGTCAGGAAGTATTCACATGAAGCAGATATGAACTAAAGTATCCTAAATGATTCTTGAATCATTGCACTTCTTTGTATATCATTCATTTTTTCTTTTGCCATAGGTCATTGGTAGAAAAAAGGACTAGGAGAGAATTCTGAATAGTAGTAGATATCACAGTTCTTGCACTCTCTGCGAGTTTTGCTGAAAACATCCACAGAAGCATGTAATCAACAAGTCAGACTAATGCCAAAGGAGTCATGGTACTTTGTTCAGATACAGGAAATAAGTTGGATACTTTGACGTATAGCTAACCACAAAATCCACTTTTAAGTAGTGAAGAGTTCTCTGGTATTTTTATGATTCCTAAAATCCTAAATTGCAGTATTTTCTATATTGACTTATATTTGTCCTTTTCAATTGGTAGGGGAAATCCCATGGGACAGGGTAGTAGAAGGTAAAGGGGCTCAAGACAGTTGGTTAACATTCAAGGACCACCTCTTCCAAGAAGATGAGAGCATCCCAACAAGTAGGAAATCAAGAAAAGGAGCCAGGAGACTTGCATGGTTAAACAGGGAACTGCTGGGTGAATTCAGGTGGAAGAAGAGAGTCTAGATGTGATGGAAGGAGGGCTGGCCACTTGGGAGGAATACAAGGCTGTTGTCAGAGTATGTAGGGAGGCAACCAGGAAAGCTAAGGCCTCCTTGGAGTTAAACATTGCAAGAGAGGTCAAGGACAACAGAAAGTTAACAAATAGTTAAAACTAACACTAGAAGCAATGTAGGCCCACTGATGAATGAGGTGGGAGCCCTGGTGACAGAGGATACAAAGAAGGCAGAGTTACTGAATGCCTTCTTAGTCTCTGTCTATGCTGCTGGAGGCTCACCTCAGGAGCCCCAGACCCCTGAGGCCCCAGAGAAAGTCAGGATAAAGGGGAAGTTTGCCTCAGTTGATGATGACTGGGTTAGGGACCAGTTAAGCAGTCTGGACATTCATAGATCCATGGGTCGTGATGGGATGCACCTGTGGGTGTTGAAGCAGTTGGTGGAGGTCATTGCTAGGCCATTGTCTATCGTCTTTGGTAAGTCATGGGGGAACAGGAGAGGTGACTGAGGACTGCGGGAAAGCAAATGTCATTCCAGTCTTCAAAAAGGGTAAGGAGGACCTGGGTAACTATAGACAGGTCAGCCTCACCTCTATTTCTGCAAAAGTGATGGAACAACTTATCCTCAGCACCATCTCTAAGCACATCAAGGAGAAGTCAACTCAGTTTTACCAAGGGGAAGTTGTGTTTGACCAACCTGGTAGCCTTTTATGAGGACATAACCAGGTGGATAGATGATGGTAGAGTAGTGGATGTGGTTTTTCTTGATTTCAGTGAAGCATCTGACACCATCCCTCACAGCATCCTTTCAGCTAAACTGAGGAAGTGTCGTCTGGATGATTGGGTAATGAGCTGGATTGTGAACTGGTTGAAGGATAAAAGTCAGAGAGTTGTGGTCAATGTGACAGAGTCTAATTGGAGGCCTGTATATAGTGGAGGCCATCAAGGGTCAGTACTAGGACCAGTACTATTCAATATATCCATCGATGACCTGGATGAGGGATCAGAGGGCACTATCAGCAAGTTTACTGATGACACCAGCTGACCAACTGGGAGGAATGGCTGACACACCAGAAGGCTGTGCTGCCATCCAGAGAGACCTGGACATAGTGAAGAGCTGGGCAGGGAGAAATTTAATGAAATATTACAAGGGCAAGTGCAGAGTCTTGCACCTGGGAAAGAACAACCCCAAGTGTCAGGACAGGTTGGGGACTGACCTATTGGAAAGCAGTGTAGGGGAAAGGGGCCTGGGGATACTGGTGGACAACAGGATGACCATGAGCCAGCAATGTGCCCTTGTGGCCAAGAAGGCCAATGGCATCCTGGGGTGTATTAGAAGGGGTG
>JANHFX010009734.1:40095-54627 GCA_027560015.1 Chloroceryle amazona | reverse complement strand
GGTGGGTGCAGTGTGGGGCGCCTGGGCTGTTGCACGTGTGGGTGGGTGCCTGCATGAGTCGGTGCCTGCTGGTGTGGCAAAGCTTCACCCCCAAAGGGTTCCACAGGTGTTTCAGAGCCCCCCTTTTCCCCCTGATCATGCCGTAATATCAGTTCTGAAAATCCCCTTTTTCACTCCAAAGTTTTTGCCTTTTCATCGCCTCTCCGGTCCTTCCTCTGTTCCCGCTTGTGGTCCCAGTTTGTACATTTTCTTTTTTTCCTGAAAACTTTCCTGTCAGGAAACCTCTTCAGGGAGCTTCACAATGCTGTGCTCAATACCTACACACTTTCCTGTCAGGAAACCTCTTCAGGCAGTTCTATAATGCTGTGCCCAATACCTCCACAGGCACGAACTGATCAAATTGAATAGGAACCCCTTCAAGTTGGCAGGCAGGGCCCCCAGCTGAGACCCCTACTGTGCAGCCTTGGGCTCCCTGCATGCAGCCAATGGCATGGCTCCCAGAGCTGAGGAAATGCTGCCTGACTATTAATATATTTGACTTTTTTTTTCAGACAATGGTTACATAGAAGGGAAAGAGCTTGACAATTTTTTTCATCATCTTCTGGAGAAACTGGGACCAGAGGTAAGTACTGCACTGCTTTAGTTGTGCATCAAGTCCAAGCAAAAAGGTTGTTAACACTGAGAGATGATTTGTATTCGTTGTTCTCTGGTTGCCAGCTTCCTTGGCAATCCCTGAGGGAAAAAGCTTTTCTCCTGGCAAGAAGGTGGCATTTAAGCAGATATGACAACAAGCACAATCACCCGAGAAGTTTGATCAGTTGTTTTCAGTCCAATAGCTGCTGTCAAGGTGAGACTGAAGTTGGCACCAGCTGAAGGGGCTGGTTGGAAGTGTGGAGAGAAAGACATTTACTGCCTTTGAGTAGAAACTAATGAAAAAGCACCAACACACAATCTGTCAGGCAAGGACAATAGTAAAGGTTTATTCAAGTGACTACAAGATCAGTTTTTAACAAATATACTGCCACTCATTTTAAATGGTGCTTAGGAAGAAGATATATGTCTGTATTGCCCCAAATAGCTAGAAGCCAAGCAGGACTCTATTCTGCTCTTTGTAAGGTCAACACCCATCTCTCAAATGTTTCTGTGTTTCTCCCCTGGTTTCCTTTCCTGTTTTTGGCAGCATTTCTCTCACTCTCTGCAACTCTGTTCTATCAGAAGTTGCACAACAATTTGCAGGGGCTGGTTTCCTTAGTTCCAGGTGATATGTTGCCTTTGACTGTCACCATCAGTGGAGAAATCCTGCCACTCAGCTCAGCTGCTCACAAGTACATAAAGAAAATATTCTGATGATGGGCTTAGTATTTTTCTTACTCGGTGTGTGCCCAAACAGGAAGAGGAAAGAACTGTCCAAATGGAAGGAGGGGGTCTGCCAAAAACCGGAGATGAAACAATTCCTTTAAGAAAAAGTAATTAACAAAAAATGAAAAGGTAGCTGGTAAAAGGCATAAATTCTTAAGTATCGAGTGTAAAATCAGAATTACATTTAGAAGCCAGCTAGGATTTTTGGATCTTTGGGGCTACAACAAAAACAATAGTAGCTGTGAATAATTTTTCAAGCATGCTTTTATTGGATTCGCAAGTAAATTTATATTGAAATATTGTCAGTTTCTGCAGAAATGTGTCTCCAGAGCATGGATGGTTAGATGAACAGATAGGCTTATGAAAAGGCTTTAAAACAAATTTTAGAAAATTAAACAATAAGTGTCATGAATTGTTAGAAACACAGAAAAACTAATTTTAAGAGAAATTGAAAATCTCATGATCATTTACCCAGGAACAACAGATGAAATTGGGAGCTGATAGTTTTGAGGTACTGCAACACCAGTGCCAATCACACTCCAATGAATCCAGTGACAGCAAATGTAAGATGTTGGAGGAGAGGCTTAAAATGAGGTTACAGAGCTCAGTCCTGCAACAAATCACTGAAGCAAGGGACCTCAAAGTGGGGCTCTCTGGAGTGAGCTGTAGCTGATGATAAAACAGGTCTAGCTGGGGATCTCATGCAGCAGGCAGCTTCCTAATGATGAAAGGTCAAGAGGAAACTTCCAGCCCCACTCTAATCCATAGCTGCCCTTGCACATCCCTCACATGAGATTTTGGAGACAGCATCACACCGCCTGGGTTGGAAACTTGGTGTGTTACAGCAGCTTTTGTAGCTTTGCTGATTGCAGTGTGGACTCTATTATACTGTGTTAGGTATCAGCCAGCGCAAAGCACATGCAAAATGAGGGTGTTGTAGCTTAAACCAGCACCCTCATCTAGACATTAAGATAATGTGTTACCTTTTGCCTTTCACCAGCAGTCTGGTTTTGTTCCTTCACCGTGTCCCTCATGGTTGTGTAGGGTCAAAACAGTCTCCCATCCAGCAGGCAGCAGGGAGAGCAGTCTGCCTTGGTGGCAGAAACCGGAGAGCTTTGCCCTGGGAGGCTGAGATCAGTCCCCTGCCAGGATCTCCTGGGTATGGGCATCACCAGTAGCTCTAGATTAAGTAAAGGTCTCTACTAGCTTTGTACAATTAGTTTGCATAACAACATTGAGCCATTTTTCTCTTTTTCACATGATTTATGTTGTACAGGCTTGTGGTTATAGTGGGAGGGGTAAAGGAGTCCCTTTGCACTGGTTTTCACCACCACCACCACCTTCGTGATACCAGCAGTGAGCTGGGACTGAGCATCTCTCTGCTTTAGTGCTCGTTTTGACCTTTACTTCTTTCAGCTCTTAATGTCTCTGTTTCCTTGCACAGGAAAAGGGGGGGACGATAATACACTGGCATAACTTCAACGTGTGTCACAAGGATTAATTAGTGATTGTGTCTGAAGTGCTATACGAGTGATAAATAATGTTATCAGCCCTGGAAGTTGTCTCTGCCTCAATAGCGAACGGCTTCATAATTATATTTTTTCAGCCTGCACTCTCTAAGCTGTTATTTTTCTTAATGATGGCTGTAGTCCTTCAACTCTGTTTTTCCTCCCAGCTACTCTGCAGCATCCCCAGCTGACACTAAATGCCAGGGGATGTGAGCAGCTGGGAAAACAATGCAAAAGGGAGCCCACTGGGAAGCTCTCAGGCACAGCTCTTTCTTGATGGCTCTGAATGAGGAAGAAAACATGAAGTACCATCCAGCAAGAGAGGCTAGTTCATCATCTTTCATTGAACCATCAAGAATTGTGGGGGTGGGGGTAAGGGAAAACTTTGCCACAAAGGTAGACCTACAATAAACCAACCCAGATTCCAGATGCTCTTTTCTTTTTAATCCTCCTCCCTCAACAGGCATTTGGACAATGGCCTTAATAACATGCTTTAACTTTTGGTCAGTCCTGCAGTGGTCAGGCAGTTGGACTAGATGATCAGTGTTAAGTCCTTTCCAACTGAAATAGTTTTCTTCTCCTCTCCTCTCCTCTCCTCTCCTCTCCTCTCCTCTCCTGTTCTGTTTCTAAGGAAATGCCTTTGAATTTCAGGTGTGTGTTAGCCATAAGATCTGAGTGATTTATGACACTAAAGTTTATATAAAATCTCCATCAGCTGAAGGGGCTTCTGTGGTTTGGTTTGTTTGGAGAACATGAGGCAGAATCGAGGATAATTCAGCCACACACCAGCATAGGTTTGTAAACTGCTGGCATTATCCATCTGCTGCCATTATTACTCTTATGTCTTCTTTCTAACCATTTGAGCCTCCAGCTTCCAACCAGCTGCAGCATGGCTGCTGTGAGCTGCCTGTGCTCTCTTCTGCTCACTCATAAACCACTTTCTTCTACATTATGAGCACCTCTCCATGCATTTTCTAACAGTTTTTATACTGAAGTGAAAACTTAGTGAAAAGGACAGTCTCTATCAGCACTGAAGAAGTAACTTTATTGGACCAGGATCTAAAGCCCCCGCCTTTCTCTCTTAACATTGCTGTACATCTTTTTTTTCTGTATAGAGATCCTTTAGGATCTTCCTTGCTGGCTCTTGGCTATAGTTTTAACAAAGCTCTATCTATATTCTCATAATAATTAGACAAAAAGAGTTTTATAGATGAATGGCTATACATTTTGGGTTTAGAATACTAACAGTTTCCATAAAACAGACAATGTCTGGGCAGATACAGAGGGAATTGCACATTGCCATTATGCTTGCAGGGCTTTCACTGAAAGTATTTCACTTTGCTTAAACTATACTAAATTAGACAGAAGATTTTCAGATAAAATTTGATTGCCCTCATCTCAATCTAAGTGTGTGAGAGACCATGTGTAAAAAATTTTTGAAGTGTACATTTTATCAGTCAAGACAGGTATTAGCCTTGCTATAATCCCCCTTCCCTTAAACCACCTGGATAGTTATGACTGGAAAGTACTGAAGTTAATCTTCAGGACCTCACCCTGAACAACCATAAAGGATTTGTCTTTACTTTTTACTTCCAAAGAAGACAAGCAGCCTCCAGCTCCTCTTGGACTTTGTCCTTACCTTGCACAATGTATTGTCCATCTAAACTACATGTTTGATTTAGTGTGGTCAGGAAGGCAGCAGATAGTCATTCAAACAAAGTTTAATGGCCAAAATATCAGCCAGCCTCAAAACCATCCGAACCAGACCTCCCCTAAGTTTTACCACCCCAAGAGACAAGGATCACAGATCAGGTCAATAGCAAGAAGACCCTTAGCAGAAAGCATTCATCTCACATCATCCTTGAGACTAATTCAGAAATCTAAAGCCTGAGTCAATCCTGATTATTTAGATATGAGGAATAAATTCTTTACAATGAGGATGGTGAGGCACTGGAACAGGTTGCCCAGAGAAGTTGTGGATGCTCCCTCACTGCAAGTGTTCAAGTGGATGGGTCTTTGAGAAACCTGGCCTAAATTAAGGTGTCCCTGTTCATGTCAGGGAGGATCGAAAAAGGTGGTCTTCAAGGTCCCTTCCAACCCAAACCATTCTAGGATTCTGATTATTGCCAAAGACAGTTATTTCTTTAGTTGTGGTTTTGTTATTCCTGAATAGCCTGACCAGTTCCTCTGTCTGTTCCTGCATATGAAGGCAGGGCAAGGCTAGCGCCTAGAAGTATTTATAAATGCAGCCATGGTGATGTCTATGGGAAAGTGTAGACATGATATGTTTTCATTGCCCAAAGGCATGTAAAAATCTTTCTGCCAAGCGGAAAGGGCAGAACAAAGAACCTGTCCAACCTAACCACAAAATTGTGATGGCACAGCGAAGGCTGTAATGGGCTTTGTTGGATGCTGGTGTCTTCCATGTGAAAAAAAAATATTTCCCACATATATGCTGATGAGAGCTAAAAAAAGAACCAAAACACAACACAGGATGACAGGCTAAGCACTCATCTATTGTAGCATGCAGGGTTACAGTAAATCCTAACTAAAATACAACACCAAATTCTCAAGTGATAGCACTGCAACAGTGGCCCAAATGAGAAGTAGGCTCAGGCAAGCCAATGTACAACTGCCCAGATGAAATTAAATCATTCATATGCTTCATTTTTTTAATACTACGGGATTTAAAGAAATGCGTGGCCAAAAGGGGATTCTTCTTCTTCTAAGCTTACAGTGTACGTTACTGATGTCTCATCTGGTCTTTCCTGGCCTCCTGCCTGTACTGTGTGGCTTTTGGCATGGTAATAGTTGTTGAGTTTGTTTTCCAACTAGCCTTCTTGGCAGACATAATTTATTTTCATAGATCTTGTAGGAACTCAATATCTCTGGGACCCTTTACCCTTCTATCAAATTTGGCTGAAACGTTGTTAGGAGAAACATGTGCTCAAGCCAGCATTTTCAGATAAGCCTCATCTCTTTCCTTTTTTTTTCAAGAAACAGGCTATAATAGTCACTTATATTTAGTTTCTTCTTGCTTTTTATACCCTTATCAATATAGTGGCTTGCTTCCAAAAATCATGTCAAGAAATAAAAAAATTCAGTTTATGACAAGACTGGCTCAATCGGCAGGAATCAAATGAGACATCCTCTTTCATTAAGTAGGAAAGGCTCCACAGTGCTCCATGCTTTTTAGCTCCCAAAACAAATGACTTATAGTTGTGTTTTCATGAAGGCAAGCTTCTGCCAAGCACATGGATTCCTTAAGGAGCAAAAATCTAATTAGACAGCATGAGGCAAAAAATGCAATGATATAAAAGGAATGAGTTTAACAAAGAAGATAGATTACAGCCAGGTTTCCAAAGAGTCATAACCAGCCATGACAAAGAAATTAAGCGCTGTGGAATTTAAAAAAAAAGATACGAGCATGCCCTCTCCATTATTACAAACAGCATTAAAAACCAGATTACCTTTGTGATGCTAAATATTTATAAAGGATTTTCACAAAAGGGAAGACAAAGACTGGACATGGAAAGGAGAAAGCAGAGAATTCATTTGTTATGGCAACTTGAAGCATAGAAGCTTTTCTCTGCAAAACTCTGTGGAAGAACATCCATAGTAAGAAATTTACTCCTTTAATCCTAAGAAATGTATGAACAAAGCCACAGCAATATTTTAAACTGCGTGCTTTTATGAGAACAAAAAAAGACATGGCCTTCCGCTCGTGGTCAAGGATTTCTTCCTTGACAGGACAGTGAGAGCATGCAGCAGCTCTTGGAAACCACACAGCATCCGACCTGTGAGGGACCAGGGTAGCTGAGGCTTTACAACTTATACAAATCAATCTGAAAAAGGGTTAAAGCATCTCTCCGTTCCAGGCTAGTTCCCATCATCTTTATAGTCCAAGGAAGATCATATTTCATGGAAATTATCAGAAGGTTGGAGTTTTCTTCCTTTAAATGAGCCTCAGGAAGACATTGACAAGGATTTACTTGTGCTGCAGGACCCTTTCTTCTCAAGCACTTGCTCCCGTAACAACCACGCACTTCCTCAGCCCAACCCTGAGAGAAACTGGAGGCAGGTCCTAGTTCAGGTATGTTTTTCAGACTGTGTCAGAGAATCCTCTTCATTACAGTGTTGACTGATGCTAAATGTGCGCACCTCTATATCTCTTTCTTCTTTAAGTATGCAGCAATTCAGGGGAGAAACTGTGCTCCTCTGTCAGGGCTATTACCTCTTGATTAAATTCTCCTCCAGAAACTCAGGGAGGTGCATGCAGCAGGGAAAACAAGAAGTGACAAGAGAGGCCTCCCCATAGAGACAGCTACCAGAAAGGATATGACAGCATTCATTTAAATGTTCAGAAAAGGGAAATTTTATTTAGCTGCTAACAAGCATGCAGCATTTTAGCCCAAGCGGTGAACAGTTGCAAACATTTGAATCTGGGGAGGGTTCTGCTGCTCAAGACAGGCAACATAGTCAAGACAGCATTAGCTCTGATGAAAAAAGCTGTGTGCAGCTACAGCCGTTTACCTGCTGCAAAGCCATTTCCCCCATCCCAGCTCACAGCAGCAAGAGGCACAAATTTGTATCATGCTATTTGTACAGTTGCTTTCCTGAGCAGAAAGGTGGTGTATTTTCTTTTTATTTCTCCCTCTGTAATTCATAGTGCTTGAATAAATGGAGCATGAGCCTGAAGCATTTGAAAGAGAAGCATGTTTGGCTTTTAAGGCTTTCCTACTTGTTGCAATCTGTAATTGAAAAGTGAGTTAATAATTAAAGGAAGGATCGAAAGCAAACTTCTCAGGGAAGTGGGTGGCCCTAGGACTCAGCGCAGCACCCGTGTTTCCATGTAAATGCCGTATGTCCCTGCCTGTGCGTGCACCTGCCTACAGGTCTCCCCTTATTCTGCTCCTGATCTTTCTTCCTTTATCACAGGACTTGTGTCGATCTGGGAGGCAAGGAAATATTTGTAGAAGCCCAAAGGGAGAATTAAATAGCAGGTCTCTTTACCAGATTGCTGCTAAGCTTTTATCTTTGGCCTCCCTTCAGCAACCTCATCACAGGGTTGCCAAGGTGGCGAGGGCATCCCTGTACCCTGCAGTGGAGCCTGTCATTGCCCCAGCATCCCAGCTTGGCCCTGGCCCCAGTGCTGGTTGGGAGATGCCCTCTCACACCATCAGCTGGCTGGGGGATCCCCTGCCCAAGCCATGCCTGCAGAAACTGCCTCAATTGTAATTGCTTTCCTGTGAATAATTATTTTGTCCTTTTTAGAAATATCTGAATCTTGTCTGTACAAACTACCAATACTACTAAAAAAAAAACCACTAGCACAATATATTTCCATGACTGGAATTGGTTGCTAGATCTACAAGGCTTTAAAAAAATTTAATAGTCCTCATATTCTCTCTCTTTATTTCCCTGTTGACTGGCTTTGCTTGGTATTTTTCTCTGTCCATCTTTCTTTTGAGCGGAGCTTGGAGTCCCAGATGGGACACTGCCTCCCAAGACACTGCACCAGTAAAAGTATTACCAGGGACAATATAATTGGCTAGTAAAATCCTCCCTTGGCTCCATAAATCCTGGAATATTGCATAGATGGTACTCTTGCCCAAATACTTTTCTCCCTCTGTTTCCAGAGCATGCTCTTCTTTAGGCATGAAGCTCCTGATGAACCACTCACGAGCTTCCCTGTGTACCTGCCTCACTGCACCAATGCTGCAGCCATGGTTTGGAGGCAAAACCATAGATGAACAAAATCTAAAGAAGTCAGAAAATTGAACTTGTTTCCCAAGCCTTCAGGTATTGGCAACTGCATCAGTCGACAAGGGTAGACCTACAGATGTTGTAAATCTGGACTTCTGCAAGGCCTTTGACACAGTCCCCCACAACATCCTTATCTCTAATTTGGAGAATTACAGGTTCAATGGGTGGACTGTTCAGTGGATAAAGAACTGGCTACATGGTCACATCCAGAGAGTCATGGTCAATGGCTCGATGTCCACATGGAGGAAGGTGATGACTGGTGTCCCTCAAGGGGTCTGTTCTGGGACCAGTGTTGTTTGGTATCTTCATTAATGATATTGACAGTGGCATTGAGTGCACCCTCAGCAAGTTTGAGGATGATACTAAGCTGGGGGGTGGAGTTGATATGCCAGAGGGATGGGATGCCATCCAGAGGGACCTGGTTAGGCTGGAGAGGTGGGCCTAGATGAACTTTGAGGTTCAACAAGGCCAAGTTCATGATCCTGCACATGGGCTGGGGTAACCCAGCATTATCAGTATAGGCTGTGAGAGGATATACTGGAGAGCAGTGCTGTGGAAACGGACTTGGGAGTGCTGGTGGATGAAAAACTGGATATCAGCCACCAATGTGCAAATGCAGCCCAGAAGGCCAATCATATCCTGGGCTGCATTAAAAGAACTGTGGCCAGCAGAACAAGAGAGGTGATCAATGAGCGGCCCTCCATTGAGACGGCTTTAAACTAGAATTGAAGGAGGAGGGGGACAAACTTGGGATTGCTAAAGATAAGACGTGGGGGGACATACCAGTGTTTGAGGTGATATCTGCGCCTCGCATTAAGTACATGTATGCCAATGCCCGTAACATGGGCAATAAACAGGAGGAGTTAGAAGCTATTGTGCACCAGGGAAACCGTGATATAATTGCCATCATCATTAATTACCATCATGGAAACGTGGTGGGATGACTGGCATGGTTGGAGTGCCGCAGTGGACAGCTACAGGCTCTTTAGAAGAGCTAGACAAGGAAAGAGAGATGGAGGGGTAGTGTTATATGTTAAGGAGTGTTTTGACTGTCTTGATTTCAATGTTAGACACACCAAGGTGGAAAGTCTATGGATAAGGATGAAGGGGAAGGCCAATGAGGCTGATACCCTGGTGGTAGTCTGCTACAGACCACCTGACCAGGATAAAGACACTGATGAGATATTCTTTCAACAACTTGGAGATGTCTCGCGTTCACTAGCCCGTGTTCTCGTGGGAGACTTCAACCTACCAGATGTCTGCTGGAAGTGTAACACAGCAGAAAGGGGGCAGTCCAGGAGGTTTCTGGAATGTGTGCATGACAGCTTCCTGTTGCAGCTGGTACACGAGGCTACCAGGGGTAGTGCCCCACCAGACCTACTCTTTACAAACAGGGAAGGGCTGGTGGAAGATGTGGTGGTTGGAGGTCAACTGGGGCACAGTGACCATGATGTGATAGAATTTTCAATATGTGGTGAAGTCAGGAGAGCCATCAGTAAAACCTCTGCCTTGGTCTTCTGGAGGGCTGACTTTGATCTACTAAGGACACTGGTTCGGAGAGTCCCTTGGGAAGCAGCCCTCAAAAGCAAAGGGGCCTGAGAAGGCTGGGCTTACTTAAAGAATGAAATTATGAAGGCACGGGAGCAGGCTGTCCCTATGTGCTGAAAAATGAGCCAGTGGGGTAGAAGACCAGCCTGGCTGAGCAGGGAGATTTTGCAGGAACTCAGAAAAAAAAAAAGAGTGTATCAACTTTGGCAGAAGGGGCAGATGAACCAGAAAGTGTTTAAGGACATTTCAAGGTCATGCAGAAAGAGAATTAGAGATGCAAAGTCTTGGCTAGAACTTAAGCTGGCCAATTCTGTCAAGGGTAATAAAAAATGTTTTTATAAATGCATTAATAACAAAAGGAGGGCCAGGGAAAATCTCCATTCCTTACTGGGGGAAGAAGGGAACATAGTAACAAAACACAAGGAAAAGGCCGATGTGCTTAATACATTCTTTGCTTCAGTCTTTAACAAAAAGGCTGACTATCCTCAGGGCAACTGGGCTCACAGGTTGGTAGGCGGGGATGGGGAGCAGAATATCCCTCCTGAAATCCAGGAGGAAGTAGTTAGTGTCCTGCTGTGACATTCAGTTCCTAACAAGTCTGTGGGTCTGGATGGGATTCATCCTAGGGTGCTTAAGGAGCTGGCACAAGAGCTGGCTAAGCCACTTTTCATCATTTATCACCAGTCCTGGCTAACCGGGAAGGTCCCAGATGACTGGAAGTTGGCCAATGTGATGTGTATCCACAAGAAGGGACAGAAAGAGGATTCAGAAAACTATAGGCCTGTCAGCCTGACCTTGGTGCCTGTCAAAGTTATGGAGCAGATCATCCTGAGTTCCATCAATCGGCACATACAAGACAACCAGGGGCTCAGACGCAGCCAGCAGGGGTTTAGGAAAGGAAGGTCCTGCCTAACCAATTTGATTTCATTCTATGACTGTGTGACCCATCTGGTAGATGAGGGGAAGGCTGTTGATGTGATCTATGTAGACTTCAGCAAACCCTTTGACAAAGTCTCCCACAGCATCCTCCTGGAAAAGGTGGCAGCCCATGGCTTGGACAGGTGCACCCTTCACTGGGTTAAAAACTGACTGGACAACCAGGCACAGAGAGTGGTTGTGAATGGTGCTGCATCCAGTTGGTGTCTAGTGACCAGTGGTGTCCCCCAGGGATCAGAACTGGACCCAGTTCTATTCAACATCTTTACTGATGACCTGGATGAGGGGATTGAATGTAAATTTGCAGAAGAAACTAAGTTGGGGGTGAGTGTCGATCTGCTGGAGGGTCGGGAGATGCTGCAGAGGGACCTGGACAGGCTGAGTTGATGGGATGAGGCCAATTATATGAAGTCTAACAAGACCAAGTGTAGGGTCCTACACTTTGGCCACAGTAACCATGCCTGATGAGTGGCTGAAGAGAAGCCTGGCGTCAAAATCTGGAGCCTCAGCACAAGAAGGATGTAGACATATTGGAGCATGTCCAGAGAAGGGCCACCAAGATGATCAGGGGAGTGGAGCATCTCTTGTATGAAGACAGGCTGAGGGAGTTGGGGCTGTTCAGCCTGGAGAAGAGAAGGCTCCCAAGGGACCTTATAGTGACCTTCCAGTACCTGATGGAGACCTACATGAAGATGAGGGAAGGTCTGTTCAAAAGGGTTTGTAATGACAGGACAAGGAGCAATGGTTTTAAGCTAGGAAAGGATAGATTTAGACTGGATATTAGAAGAAAGTCCTTTAATCTGAGGGTGATAGACCACTGGAACTGGCTGCCCAGAGAGGTGATGGAAGCCCCATCCCTGGAGTCATTTGGGGTCATGCTTGATGGGGGGGGCTCTGAGCAACCTGCCCTAGGAAGAGCTGTCCCTACTTATGTAGGGAGGTTGGACCAGATGACCTCTAGAGGTCCCTTCCAGGCTAAAACATTCTATGAATCTATGATTCTATAACTCCAGCCATCTGCCCCACTGTCCCAACTCTGCCCTGCACCCTCCCCAGGCTGTCCCACTTGCAGGCTGCAGACCTCCAAAATCAGATTACACAGTCAGCATACATCAGGAGTCTGCAGTTCATGTCTTGGCTTGGACAAGGGGAACAAATTGTGCAGATTACGTGCCAGATTTTTTCCAATGTTTTAAATGTTTTTTGAATGCAAAGGCAAACAGAGCAATCTGCAGATCTGCATCACGAGTAAATCAGTCTTGGAAATCAGGTCTCCCAGGCTTGGTTTCTGCTTGGAAGTGGCATGGCTTATTTGATTTTTATTTTATTTTTTAAAATCTTCTGGGATTGGGGTTTTTTGGTAAACATAAAGGTTACCTTTGCAATCTAATGGTCATAAACCAAGGTGTACCATTCTCAGTATAAAAACTTGTACTACACAAATAATTTTACCTTGAGCACTTATCTTGGGAAAGCCATTTTTTGCAGCATCTTTTGCTTCTCTTTTATTCTTTGGGAGCAAAGTTTGAGTTTTAGTAGATCCATTACCAGTTCTGTTTCATAAGTAGAATACTTATGAACAGAGATATTGTCCAATTTGAAACATCCACTGTAGTGTAACCTCTTGGACTAAAAGCTGTTGGAGCTATGTAAATATTGTGGGTAGTTTGGGTACTTACTTGATGTATCCCATAGTTTAAATCAGTAAAAAGTAAAACGAAAAGGAGGCAGTCCTATTTTTATGTAGGTAACAATGTTCCTCTCACATAAAGTTTAATGAGGTGGCTAATGGTTGACCCAAAGTTGAGCAATAAGCTTTCTTAAAAAATGGCTACTCTGCACTCCACAGCACACTTTTCAAATATCAGCTATGATTATCATTTCAGAAATAACTTATCCTGCTGGGCATGGAGGAGGATAATTTCAGACTACTTCACAAGCCTACTGAAGTCAGCAACTGATAGGCTTGCCTAACTCCTTTGATGTGTCTGAAAGCATCAAGGTGCCATCAGAAGACAATTTAAATAACATGAGGGCGAGTTACAATGCCAAGGGAAGAGAAAACTGTATATGCATGTTCACTGGTGTGCTGTGGCCCACAGCACTGTGGGGAGCAGCACTGAGCACCACCCAGGTTAGTGGTGTGGGTGCCCAGCCACGCAGCCTACAGGGCTTGCTGGTCACCACCGTGGTGATGGAGTATCCTGCAGCCCTGGGACCTGCACGGGGACAATGGATGGCCCTAGGATGAAGACTGACATCTTGGGCACATATCTGTGAGATCACTGCTGGGTGTTTCATCTACTAACTGTTAGCTATTGGTCCTTGACACTGTACCCCAAGGATGTGCCCCAGGGGATGCACCCACCTGCCCTACAAAGATGCATGTGGGTGCCTCTATCCTCCCATTCCCACTCCAAGATTCCCAAACTTTTCATCATCTGGCACATCTTAGTCTTGTATTATTCTGGACAGTGGCAAGACGAAAGAGTTTCACTTGTTCTAAGCAGAGCTCCCTCTTGGTTATTTTGACTTGACTTTTATAAATCGAAGCAAATCAACTCTTTCTCCCCTTATTTCAGTGTAGGATCCTCTGCACTGACAGTGCTATTAAAGATTTCTTTATAAGCCCATAATGACTTTGTGCAGCTAAATGCTTATGAGCTCTGAGTCTGCTCTGAAGCAAGGTGAAAGTAAATTAAATTATAAATGATCACTCATAATATTTGCCTACCCATCTGCCCCTAGATAGTTTTTTTCTGCTATTATTAGCAGCACATTAAGGGTCTGGGGAAGTACCGGTCACATCTAAACACATGGGGAAAGGTGGCGACAAAATGGTTGCAAAAGTAGACACTAGCTTAATGTGCCTAAACCAAAGAGATCCCATTTTCTTTTTGCTTGCCTTATCTGTGACATCCTGGTGTGTCCCTACATCTGTGTCACTGGCTGTGGCTGCGGCTGAGCAAAGGCTCTACAGCATTACCTCTTGAGAGAGATGGAAATCGCCATCATCACCTGGCTGCTACTGAATATGGGTATGACCAAGGAAGTTTTGGGTTGTGAGGCTTCTATGCCTCAATTTCCAATGTTGTATGAGAATATGAGCTGCAGTTGCTGCATGTGCAGCTAGGTCATATTAGTCTGCTCAGAGGTGACAAACCTTACAGAAAGATCTCCCGCTACCCTGTGCAACTTTCTGCAGAATGGCACAATTGCTGCTCCAGTTCATGCTTTGCAGAATCATGGCCTAAAGGAGCACCTAAGGCAGTGAATTATCTGAAGCCTGGGCTTCAAAAGAAGTGTTGGCCAGCATATCAAGAGAGGTGATTCTGCCACTCTACTCTGCTCTGGTGAGACCTCACCTGGAATACTGTGTCCAGCTCTGGAGCCCTCAGCACAGGAAGGACATGGA